>BQKZ01010637.1:26704-36704 GCA_036244855.1 Temnopleurus reevesii | reverse complement strand
TAATTCACTGTGTGGTAAGGGAGAGTTTGACAGTGTCTGTAGTTATATGAAATACATTGATACCCTTTTGTCAACAGGTGAACGCTTATGGTGGAATGATCAAGTACAAAATAGATTACATCGAGCCTAAGAACCTTGATGGCTGGTCCAACGCTAGACCTTATCTACCCCACATCATGCTCGTAGGAGAGTACCATTCTCTTGTGATTCCCGTCTCAAATCTAAATGGAAAGGCGAGACCTAAGCTGGAACTTTTGGAGGTAAGATTTATTTTTGCCAATTCCACCAGGAATTCTGGACACCGACTATAAATGCAAATTAACAATGTCTGAGAGCGCAATCCAGTTTTTACGATGAACATCTTATCTGCGCTTGGGTGCCCACTTCCTGTTACAGATTTTCTTGCATGTGTGTTCATTTTGCTAGGATTTAGATAAAAATGATTTTTCAACTCAAGTTAAAACGTTTAGAGGTAAGAGTTAGTTTTGCAAATTCCTCTTGGGACTCACGCCACTGAATATAAATTCTCAAGACTGCTACGAATCCCTCATGACTTGGAGCCGATTTGTTGTTTGTTTTCTTTTGGTGCCATTTCCTAGATGTTTAATATTGATCTGAGTATTCAAAACCCCAAAGATTTTGTAAGTATTGAAGTTGTTCTAACGGATACAATTACACTTACTTAAAAAAATTGGATTGTTAGCAGATTGTAAGATGTGCGGTATTCTTTCGTTTATCCAAGTTACTTTATCATTGAAATATGTTGGTCCTGGACAACATAAATTTGTAGCGTACAGCTCAAGATTCCTTACTCATTGTCGTAACTATTACAAGTTATGGATTTTTATATTGTCATTTTTCTATTATTGCAGCATAATTTCCTTCACCATGGCACTGGTTTTGCGCCGACAAGAGAAGAGTTTATGATGGTACTCCAGAATGTCCAGGCCATTCTAGTTCCTGCGGCACACACATACCAGACATTGTCATCAAGGTAACAATCATGATGGTGGTAGTGATGAATGAGATGATGAAGATGATAATCGTGATGATCATGATGATGATGATGATGATGATGATGATGATGATGATGATGATGATGATGATGATGATGATGATGATGATGAATGAGATGATGATGATGATGATGATGATGATGATGATGATGATGATAATGATGATGATGATTATGATGATGATGATGATAAGATGATAATGGTGATTAAGGTGATGGTGATGATGATGGTGATGATGATGATGATGATGATGGTGGGGATAATGATTATGATTATTATTGTTAATATAATGATAATGATGATGATGGTGTTGGTGGTTGAGGTGATGATGGTGGTGTTGATTATTATTATGATGATGATAATGGTGGCGGTTATGATGATGATGATGATTATGATGGTGATGATGATGATGATGATGATAATGATGATGAAGATGATGATGATGGTGATGATAATGAGATTTGACTTCAATGAACATTTAGCTTTTGATCTCAACGAAACAAAAATTATTATTATGCATTCTTCCTTGGCGATGTGACCCTATTCCTATTTGACCTTCCTGACATAGCAATGGATAATTGGGTTGTAAACACTTGGAAGTATGTACCCCCCCCCCCCCCCCCGTCTCTGTTGAGTGTAGGTCCGAGAGCTTAGATGTAGACTCTTTCACACCCCTCTCAGAGATATCGTGACTTCCGATGCCGTGGCTGCAGGATGTAGCCGAAAATTTTTGAGAAAACTTTTTGTGTTGAGATCAAAAGATTAGTGTTCAGTATTTTGAAATAATACAGATGTTCACAATTGAATTCTGACTTTCTTGTTGTCACTGCAGGATATCGAGTGTTTACATGGAAGTCGGAGCACCTCGTGGTAACGACACCGCTAGTCCCACGGTGCTTGGGATAGAAGAGTGTAAATGCCCTAAGGGATACAGGGGAACATCTTGTGAGGTAAGTTGAATATTCCAAGTAGGCCTGTTGTGAGCCATTTAGTTAATTTTTTATTCATTTTACTATATTTGCTTTAATAATTGCATGATTCTCTCTTATCTTGGATTCTGTAATAATAATAATGATCATAATTGCTTTATACTAGTGCTTCAAGGCGTGCAGGTGGACTGTCTAACATAACGTTATGGGTAGAAAATCAATGCCACAGAAAATGAATTAGAATATTTGACAAAGATTTTATCCCCAAATAAAGTCTAGATTGACGAGATAACAGAGATAAAAACTGTTCCTATAACCTAAATAACTACTTCCTCTGACACAAAACTATGTTATCACTTTGAAACATCTTGTGTCTGAAGTTAAGTATTCTAAGATCCCATGATGTGTCATGTTCTTAACTTTTTTAAACATTGTACTCCTTTTATTTCGTAAGTAGTAATAGTTTCAGCCAGGATTTCTTGGTTTTCAATACATGCACGTTTTGGTGTTAAAATGTCTTATTTCTCAGACTGTGTTTTTAGAGAATGGACCAATTGAGATGATGTTATTTGCATTAGGAATTTGACCAAAAGAGCAATTCTTCAATGTGTTCAACTGCTCTTTTAAATTGAAATCGAGAGGTATAAATGTAATTTTTCCAGCTCATGGTCTTAACTTCTTTGAAATGTCCTCCTTATCAAATTTATGGGACCTTTTGTGTTTTATGAGTAATTGTTTCCTATTCCTTGATCAGGAATGTATGGCAGGGTATGTTCAAGTACGGGAAGTGTGTGCTGTGTGCCTGCAATTAACACTCATAGTTTTATTTACACTTCTTGGCATTTTATTTTGCTTTGAATTGCTCTTTAGCAAAGTATTGCATGTTTTCTCACTGCCTTATCTTTCAGGAATGTATGGCTGGCTATGTTCGAGTTCTCGAAGGTCCTTACCTAGGGAAGTGTGAACTATGTACTTGTCATGGACACTCAGACATCTGCAACGATGGGAATGGCTTATGCAAGGATTGTCAACACAACACAACAGGGTCGAGATGTCAGCTATGTGCACCAGGTTTCTATGGAGATGCTACGTCAGGCAGACCTGATGCATGTCAGCCTTGTGGATGTCCTCTAAACATCTTATCAAATAAGTAAGATTTCTAAATTGCTTGTATTGTGAGGGTCTAGTTACTGCTGCAAGCTTATTTTTGTTGTGGGGAAGGTATCTTACGACTGCCATGTCAGATAGACCTAATGCATGCCAGTCATTGGATGGCCCCTTGATAATCTAAAAGAAAAAAGAGATATTTCCCCTGTTGATTTTGTGAGGTTGTAGTTTTACCTACCATTTATTTCAGTTGTTGGAATGCATCCCACTGCTGCCACCTGTAAAGCAGACACGATGGTGATCATTAGAACGGGTCTGTCATGGACTGGCGAAGGTGTTAAAAACAATGCTTATTGTATTTTACAAGGGGGTGAAGGATGAAGTGGGGAGCTGGAGAGTTACAAGGGGTAGGAGAAACTTGAGGATGAGGAGGGGAAATAGGAATCTGTCACATTCTCACAAACNGGATCGTCATATCTCAGTGACTTTGAAAATTCAGAACTTTTGAACGGGTTGTCCGATTTTGCTCAAATTTTCACAGTTTGTTCATCTGATTTCTCCTCATACAATGAGAGCACGATAATTCCAAAGGCTGGTTCCCCTTTAACAAAATCTTGTAATAGGGGGTAAATATGCTACATTTAACATTAAAAACACTCAAAGAGGGTGTAATTTCAATGGTGGGCCTATAAAATGCATATAATAGGGGGTCAACACATTTCCCCAACCCAAAGGGGTGTGTTAAAGAATATGGAACAAAAAGATGTGAAGGGTTGACTTTGTTAGTGGGGGGCAAGTATTATGTTACCAATTAACCAGTATAATTACATGCCATTGTTTTGACATTATGACCTGCACCTGTTATAAATGCTTAATTAGGATTGTTCTTACTCACTCAAAGTTTTACCAGTACCCAGGGCATGCATTTTGGATTTCGATGTTAAAGTTCCCTTCCAAATGTATCATGATCTTGTGCAATTAAAATATACATGAAAAGTTTTAATTCTCTCACTTTCTTAATCTTTACTTCAAAGGTGTTTGGACGGTTTCTATGGCGACCCAATGACCGACGGCATGGCGTGCAAGCCGTGCTCACTCAACTGTAACCATAATCTTGATACGTCTTCACCGGGCAGCTGCGATACATATACAGGGGCTTGCCTCCGATGTAGGGAGGGCACGACGGGGGATCACTGTGAGAAGTGTACCCTCGGATTCTATGGGGATGCACTCCAAAGGAATTGTCAAGGTGATTAAAAAAGCATGTCTTTGATTTAGTCAATTAATTACTTTTACAAAGAAGTACAGCAAGGAAATCATGATACACATGGACAATTTAAAAAAGGCAGAATTACACAGATGAGTTAATAAGAAATGTGTTAATTTTCCAGTATTCATTTTCAATGTAATTATTGCACATATGTTCCTATGTTTTCCTGTTGTTTTATGTAGCGACTAATGGTGTGATGTAATGTTCTGGAGTGAGTATGCAGAATTCTTAAATGTGTATCAATAACTTTTTTTATATAACTTTTTGATATTGATGAATTCATTGATCTATATATTGATTGCAAGATTAATCTACTAGAAGTCATTGTCATTTAGGCCTCAGTTAAACTTTTAAATAGTAATTTGCAATTTGAAATTGATCACAATTTTGTAAGCAAACCCACTAAGTCTCAGACCAAATCATTTGTTTTCGTTCAGGTGATTTATAACCTGCGTTTATTACAACTTCAGAACACATTTACAATAAATATACATTTATAATATAATAATAGATATAGATATGAATTTAACGAAACATTTGGCCTACGAACGAATATTTTGATGAAACTGACCTCAATGAGAAGCTAAACTGTCATGTAAATAATGACCACTTTTTGAGATTTTTGATTCATTTTACTTTTTGTTAAAACCGAGAAAATGTAAGCACGATGTACCTAGCCATGATGATTCAAGCAATGAAAATTGCACAACAATCCAAATGTCACTGGTACACCTGAATATAATACCATCAGAGCAAGATTTCTTGTCAAAACAATTTAGATTTCTCATATTTCCAATTTCTCTTATTTCTAATTTCATTTCTTTCAGCTTGTGATTGCCATGAGGCAGGCTCGTTCTCCCCTCAGTGTGATGAGGTCACAGGGTCGTGTCAATGCAGGTCAAATGTCACAGGTCGGCAATGTGATACTTGCATGGTGAGTTGATAAAACATCCCCTCCAGATACATATTTTTAGTGATTTCAAATGGAAGGGCATAACTGTTGTTTTTAATGATTTTCATAACAGTGGTTTGTTTTTAATGAAGGTCTATATAATACCATACATAAATATTGAGATATTTGAGTAAGAAATAGACTCATCCAATATTCAATAACTTGTCAAAAATCAATATTTTTAACGAAGGCCTGGTAATGTTTAATTCTTGCATAGGATAATGAAGTAAGAAACTAATTTGACTTGCAGAAGTGAAAAATGACCAATATGTATTTCATCGCATTACAGAACAATTAGTTACCTACAAGTTGGTAAAATGTAAAACTTTAATTTATTGATGGCCTTAATTGTACTGTAATTATTTTGAGACTTCGGGTTTTCTTCCTTATTTTATGTTGTAGTTGAAGCAAGCATACACACTTATAAAACTTTCAAGTTGATTAATTAAAATTAATTAAAATTGATTAATTATCTATTTATATAATTAATGTTTATATTTTAAATAATATTTGAAATGCTCACCAACTAAGTAAAAACATGACGACAGGGCCACTTCCTATTATCATGATTTCTTACATGCAATTATAAGCAATCAGATGTAAATATAAATTTTGAGAAATCACTCTTTTTATGCTTCAATAATTTGATGTCACTGACCTAGCTATATACAATGAGAAGGTGAAAGTCACCAGAAGGTCAAATCAAATCAGTCTTGTTTGATTGACAGGTTGTAGGTTACACAGGAAATACCTTGCTGAAATTTACAATAACAATCTTGTAATTTACAAGCTTTTCGAGTTTGGTATGGTAGAATTTAGAAATGTACTAGAAATTAACAAGGGAGTTATCTCATTTGATGAAAATTGGTAAACAGGGAGGAATGTAATGTACTATCAATTAGCCTCAGATGGTTTGTGAAGAATTATCAGTGAACTATTTTAAGCTGATCCTCTTTGATTTTGTTCTCATTTTTTTCTCATTCCCATTCTCTATACTATGGTTTGTTAGTTTAGTTGAAAATGTCCTTGCACATTTAAAACTTATATTTTGTGATGTCTTACAAAGTACCTTGAACTTTGATTTTTACAATATTTTGAAGTAAAGCATGTCTTGCTAAAAAGGATTATCCACCCAGAATTGTGAAATAATAATAAAACAAAATAGTGAAATAGATGTAAATCTCTGAATTTGTATTTTTTGATGATATTCTTTTGATCGGTAATCCATCAAAATTGACCAATCTCATAGATTGAGAAGGAAAAACTCACAATGTGATATAATGCTTGTATTCCTTTTAGCCTGGACACTTTAATATAACCGACTCTGGTTGCCAGTCATGTGACTGCAATCCTACCGGCTCATTGGATAGCATATGTGATGACATCACAGGCCAGTGCCGTTGCAAGCCAGGGGTTTCGGGTCGGCGCTGCGACCAGTGTGTGGCAGGTTTCTGGAACTTCGGAGAGGGTGGTTGCCAATGTAAGTAACAATAAAGATGTTAGTGGAAGAAATTGTGTTCTTTTATGGAATAGGAGAAAGGCTGTGATGGAATATGGTTCAATTTTGTGATAGTGTACTTGGCTGAGTTTTCATAGTACACAGCATCCAGTGTTTGCTATATGCTATAGTCTTCAAATTTCCATCTTGGGGTGTTGCTAGAAAGTTGCAGATGATCGAAAATTCCGTTTGTTTGTAAGTTGCTGCTGATCCCACATGCCCATCAAAATCGTTGTTCAAGGTATAGTTTTATAAGAAGTTCGGATCATGCTTGAATGGAAATATTAAACTGATTTGCAGTTAATTTGCAACTTAATTTGAAACTTTCTAGCAGCAGCCCTTTAGTCCGAAGTTGAATTGAGTTTGTTGGATCCAGAGGCTGATTTAGACGGGGGTGGACTCAGCATACCTCCCCTTACTTTGGCAGACCAAAGATTTTTTTCTTAGTGTTTTTGTCCCTTGAGGGGGAAATCCCTTATGCCCCCCCCCCCCTTCCACAAAACCTGGATTCGCCCCTTGGATCACAAACTCGGTTCTAGGGAAGAAAATTACCACAGATGAGAGTTGATCATGCATGCAAAGGGCCTGATCTGAAAAAGAAGAGTTCACAAGATTTTCTGTCAATTTTTAGTGTCACCGACTCGGCTAATACTATTGGTCAGAATTTTTTTCTCTTCATGTTATATTTCACCTTTCTCTTCATAAAGCTTGTGGATGTGAGCAATCAGGTGGTCTTTGTGATCCAGTCACCGGTCAGTGTGGATGTCCAGCTAACGTCATTGGTCAGCGGTGTGACTCCTGTGCTGACGGAAGTTGGGGTTATAACTCCATGTTTGGATGCAAGGTTAGTGGTTTGAATGTTTTGCATGATAAGAAACGAAAAAATTGACAAGCCAGCAACCAAGTCTCTAAGCGTTCTATAATTAAACCAGCAAAACAAAACAGAATGAATAAGACAATGAAAAAAAAAAAAGTAAAGAAAATAACCCAAAACTTTCTTTTGTTAGTGCATGAAAGAGAAATGATAAAATGAATCCAAAAGCAGAGAAATTAAATGACAAGTAAATTCTGGAGCCAAAATCAAGCCAAACTAAAATAACAAGCAAACACTAAAGAGAAGGCATGACCTGGAAATCTTTGCTGGAAATCTGAAATAACCAGTGTTCCCTAGTTAATTGATATGAGATTTCTTTCCTGAGAGTACATTTGTATGTCAAATGAATGCTAATGTCAATTTTGATAAGGGATACTGGTGTATTATTTTCAAACATACATGTATGCAAATTCAGATTACATTTTCTTTTGTTTTTTTTCAGCCCTGTAACTGCAGTGACATTGGGTCTTCAAACCAACAGTGTGATTTAACCACGGGACAGTGCAAGTGAGTATTTATGGAGTGAAAGGAGGGTGGGAGGGAAGATAGAAATAAAGAGGGATTCCCCAGGGTAAAAGATACTTATTGTTTTTTATTTATTTATGAGTGCTCTGCTTACATTTGCCTCCTAAAAGATAGGGCCTGTAATACGTTGTGCAGGGGCTATTTTTGAGGTCACATGGACTATTTTCAAGGTTTATGGGGCTAAATGCGCTTTGTCCATGTTTATTTTTTTACACCGAGAGGGAGAATTTTGGGAAAGGAGAAAAAGGGGAAAAGAGTGGAAGGTAGAAGAGAGCGAGGGGAATAGAGTATATGAGATGGAGGAGCAGAAATGAAAAATGGAGGACAGAAGAGGATAGAGGGAAAGATGGAAGGAAGTATGAACGGTTAGAAGGAGATAATTGGAAATATGTTACATGGAACAAAGTGAAATAAGAAGATCAAAAGGAAAATCAAAAGGGAAGTCATAAATAAGGAACGGCAGTAGGTACATATAATGAGAGTGAGATAGAGATTTTATATATATTATATGTTGCAAGGATGAATAAGGAATCATAGATTTCTCTTACTATTTTGAAATGCAATTTCCCCCCACTATACCAACTATTGATGAATTATTGGTAAGTTTCATGTGTACTATAATTCTTCAACAGATGCTACAAAAGCTACGAGGGAAGGACGTGCCATACATGTGGATTCGGTTACCATGGTTACCCGAAATGTCGCAAGTGTCGCTGCAGTCGAAGAGGAAGGGACCCATCTACATGCCGTGGTGATCTGTGCGATTGCGATGATGATGGTAACTGTTTCTGCAAAGTAAGTTTATCAATAGATATATGGACAATCCTACAAAGACATGTAGGTAAACCTGTTTGTACATCCAACCTCATTTGTAATCATATTTTACATTTACTTATACTTGAGCCATAACAATGAATGAACGTCATTTCTAGTTTACAAATTTGTTATGAGTGATGAGAAGTATCAGAAAGGTGGCATATGTAGGATATTGGATGTATAGAATTATGGAATTGCACTTGTGACCTGTCATTTTGAGAGCAATGTTTAGCTGTTATTGGTCTTTTTAAATCTTTATGTAAAAAATTATTCTGACTCAATTAAGGTTTAGATTTTGGTAATTATAGGAATATAATGTCCAGAAAGCCTATTTTACCTGAATTATCGCTCTGGTGTAAACATTCCAGGGTTCTGATTCATAAAGTTGTCTGTAGATCCATGAACGACTGGTGACCCATTCTTAGGTGTGATTCAGCGCCAGGCATTATCAATGAATGCAGGAAAGGTTCAGCCTATGCATTGATTTATGAACAGCTCTATGAAACATAACCTAGAAGTTCTTCTAAATGTTTCTAGTTGGATGCCTGTACTGGAAATTGATTTATCTTTACCATTGTTTAATATTTCATTCCTCAGGCCAACATTCAAGGAAAGAAATGCAGTAAGTGCACTAAGGGAAGCTTCAGTCTTCAGCCCAAGCTACCCACTGGATGTACGAGCTGTTTCTGCTTTGGGGTATCTGAGAAGTGCAGCCAAGCTGATTACATCATCAAGAGGGTAAGATGGTAATGGTGTTTACGGTAGAGATGATGGTGGTGGTGTTGGTGGTGATGATGATGATGATGATGATGATGATGATGATGATGGTGATGATGTTGATGATGATGATGATGATGATGATGGTGGTAATGATGATGATGGTGGTGGTGATGATGATGATGATGGTGATGAGGATGATGTTGATGGTGATGGTGATGGTGATGATGATGATGATGATTGTGATGATGATGATGATGATGATGATGATGATGATGATGATGATGATGATGATG
>BQKZ01010629.1:7737-18434 GCA_036244855.1 Temnopleurus reevesii | reverse complement strand
TATACGGTATATCTAATTGTATGCCTTCATAGCCAGCGTATCCATAATCCCTAACAGCCTAAAGTCGCAGGGGGCAACGTTGGATGACGCCAGTATGTAATCATGCGGAGTCTAAGCAGAGCGTCGCTAACGTCAGGCAATCGTCTTCCCTTCTTGTTCCTGCGCATGGAGAGATTAAAAACATCCATTTACGCTGGGCATACTTTGGCTGGCTATCAATGCAAGTGTATATGACTGACCATTAAAGCCCCGGCCACATAAATGACATAGAGCCCCGGAAGCATCACGATTCAACACGACTCTTTGTTCAGTTCACAGTTAGCTGCCTTCGAACAAAGAGTCGCGTTGAATCGTGTTGCTTCGGGGCTCTATGTGACCGGGGCTTTAGATTGGCTCGAGGTGTGTGGTAAAATGTTACCTATTAGATAGTGTTATGTCGGGCAACCAGACATCCTCGGATGACATTCGAAGGTGTAACACATTGCAATATTCCAGAGGGTCCCAGCTCAGATACCGGTCCCTCCATTTCTGTGAAATGTAAAATATAATGTGAATGTGACACATATACGGTAACATATAAAGCTCTTCATACTTTTTCCATTGATATATTCGTTATCAGAATAAATTTGCGCTTAGAAAAGTATTCATCTTATGTATTATTTGGTGGCATCATCTCATAAGACTCTGTTCTTTCTAGCTGTCTCCTCATTCGATTTTATTTGTATATTTTACCTTGTACATGAAATTTGTTGTAGTTTTTTTTTAACTTTTGAATGAAATAAATATGAATTGAAATTGAGAAACTTCCGTAGGGTATTACGCGCCTAATAAAATGGTATGTATTATTACATTATTGATACTCGGCCGTGTGTCCTACAAGCGTTGCTTTTTTGCATGCCCCTCCATTTTGTTGATAAAAAAGTCGACTTTATATTACGAAGCATTGTCACGCACGTATATGTTGTAATTATTGTTTTGCATAATTTATGTACAATCTAAATTATACCACCTTTTGTCATTTCGACTGTTAATAAAGTGGAAAATTAATAAATAAATCAACCAATCAATGACATATAAATACAGTGGTAATACAGTTGATATGGTATAAACAAACGGTCGATGCAGTGATACTGTTCTCATGTCAAGATGGATCACAAATTGAAAGTATAAAAGAGAATTTTATATTCGCAATTTTACTTTCAAGAACTTGGAGATGATTTAGATCGATAGATCAATGTTAGTTTGTGTGGTATTTTGTTTGAAAAAAATCCCTCCTCGAAGTTACCGTTTCATTATCTATTCACTAAGAAAAGCTTTTTTTTAATTGGTTGTTACTATTTTAAAAAATGAATGAAAACATTTTAAAAAAAATGAATATGAGTCTAAAATATCATCAGACTCCTTCATCCCCCTTGAATATCAGATTAATACGATTGGACAGGTTACTGTGCTTAGATTTCACAACTCTTTTTAGGGATTTGACAATATCCTTGCAAACAAAGTCAATATGCGATTAGGAATATCTTATCTTCCTAATCTACATCGATATCACACGATAGCGGCAAACAAGTACGAGCAACACGCGTCAAACAGTAGCGATTAAATCCGCGTTTATTGTCCAAATTTGTTCTACATTTCGTTAAAGAGAATAATGGTTTAAACAAAAATGGTTTAAACAAAAATGGATATGTATGTATTTCGACGGTTGTTTTTGTGATGTTCATGATTTGACAAAAAAGAGTCGATACATTATCACTGATACTGGTATAGATGAGATAAGATCTTACGACTTTTTCAGATATTACTATTACTAAGGCCGCACTCGACACATACACCGTCTACTGATAATATCTACTTCTGTGTTCCAATTCAACTTGCTGGCAACAAGTCTTTCGTTCGCATTTTATACAATATATACCCGCTTTGATCTATTGAAACATGGTTATTCCATGATTGAAATGTCGAACATTTGGACAATGGGTGCATACGACAGGTTAAAAACGGATGCTCACACGAACACTGTACAAGAAAATAAGAATATGAAACGTTAATCAAATCTCATAAACACGAGTAACTATAGTGCTCCCTAAAGTACTGCACCATGTCTCGATGCGATAGTCCGAACAAAGCACATCCCTTATATAAGTTAATATGTTGGCTAATTGCTTTATCAGTCACATTAGATAATGTTCACCGTTGTTAGGTCATTGAACGTATATCGTGTTTATTGTTCAATAAAGTAATTAACATGCTTAACAAGAGGGTTGCCACATATTATAACATACTCGTATACAAAGAATGAAGTTCCATAGTTTATTGCAAATGGTGCAAAATTTGTTACAGATGTAATATTTCGGTGAAATTGTTCCTTTTTGGATGCAAAATAAAACCCTCCTTAATCAATCCGAGAGTCGAAGGAAGTAGATAATATCATTAATATTAAACAATTAAAGTCTTTACTTGGAATACAAATGTGAGGGATACAATACATGACATATCAACATCCACAAGTCTTCTAGTAGGAATACATTGTATCTGAACTGCTGAATGGAAAGTTCTATCTTTTTTTCGTTATTCGAAATGTATTGAAAAGAATATGGAATCACCATAATTTGCTCTTCTCATAAAAAGGCTTCTTTCTGCTACCTACAGAATTCCCATGAAATTGGAATTTCCAAATCATGTTATTTTGCTCATCATTTCTTGTTTTGTTTTGTTTCGTTGTTGTTTTGTTTTTCTCATAAAGGTTCCACTTCATTCACTTACAGCATATCATTGTCTAGGGTGGATCCTTCTTTAAACTTCCATTTTTTTTTCTGCTCTTCATTCAACCCATGTTCTCTACCTTCCTCCACCATCATATTTTCAAACATCTCCTATTCACCTCCTCTATTTTCCACCATTTTCTATTGTATTTAGTTCCCTCTGTCTCGCTCTGTTGTTTCCAATTCCTCACAACTCTCTTGCAACCTTGCCAATTTGTCCTTTCCCAAATATCTCACTGCCCCTCCTTATGAATTTTTCATTTCATGTCCCCACCCTAGGCTTTTGCAATTGAATGGTCAAGTAATGTTCTTAATATATAATAATAGTAGTAATAATTAGATAATTTATATAGCGCAGTCACTATATGGATATAATCTACTGCGCTGTGATGGTCTGTGGATATTGTCACAAAAATAATACATAAAGGTACAAGATATTATTGAAAAGCTTCGAGAAATAAGTAAGTTTTCAACAAATTTTTAAAAACAACTACAGATGGAGATTTGATTACAGTTGTAAATTGCTACACCGTACAGCACTGATTTATTTGAAGGAAAAAATAAATGTTATTTTGAATTGAAAAAAAATCATCTGCAAGACATCTTGGTTAGGTAGCCAAGTATCATTAACGTAATGATCCTTATATATGATTTATGTTTCCAATTCATTGCTAATTTACACCAATTTGCCTGTATGGGGATACCCACTTTAACGTGTGTCAATAAGACCGAGTCGCGTGCTCTAATCGTGCTTGTAATCAGTGCTCTGTTAAATCGGCTTATTCGTCATTATCTCGTCAACATGATCCAACAAAGCTTTGATATAGGTCATCAACAATGTTCAACAGTGGTTTAAACCAGTGGCCTACACGCGTGCCTTTCTCTTGCCCCGTGATAATCTATACAGCAAGAACAACAGGAATAGAAAACAAGTAAAACAAGGAAGCACGATTAAAATTTGATTTTCCATCGAAAGCGCGGGCAGCCGTTTTATGCGAACGGTTACGACGAAATTTGCCTGGACAATGTTTTAAACTTAACAAAGATCGTAGTACGATAATCATGATCATAATTAGGAATTACTGGAAAGGGACAAGAAGATTGTCAATATTCATTGGAATGGAAGTTTGATACAGAAATGTCAGAACAAACTACATGCATCATATAATTTCTCTGTAGAAAAGATGAATTATTATCCCCCTTTTCACAGACATTTCTGTTCAATCAGAACTTATAAAGTTCAACCCTAATTTCTAAGCAAAATCAATTATGTCATCATGGTGATTTTTACCAGCAAAGTTCCTTTTATACAGTTCCTCCACCTGCTGGAAATGAGAAACGGAATCAATCAATCAAACATAAATGTTAGGGAATGACAGCATGGTGGAGGGAAGAGATAATGAAGAAATCTTTAAAAAGCGACGGCAGAGAGACGATAAAAAGAAGATGAAATAGAAATAGATAATCGATATTAAATAGATATTTAAAGGAGAAAAGTAATAATAGTAATTATGATGTGGCTAAAACACGAAAGAAGTTATTCTTGGCTATATAGTGTGGCGAGCGTTTATGTTTATGACTTTCTCCTGACGTTAGTACTGTTGCCATGGTTACTCAGGTTGCCAATGTATCCTCGTTACGATCTTGAAATTAAATCGATTATTAAGTCATCATCACAACACAAACGCGGTATTTTCTTTGTGAATGTGCGTTATACTCTGAGTTTAGATTCAAATACGACATATGTCGCATATTGAAAGTTCATAAAAAGACAAAAGAAAAAAAAATCCGATATACTGTACTTATCTATTTCATATTACAAAATGTTCTCTCAGTATTTCTTTCTTGAGAGAAAGAAAAAATATAGTAAAGAATAGTACCTGCATGGAATGGTGAGAAAAATATATGCTAGACAGCCGATATTGCATCTGATAACTAAATATTTTCCTTATCAGAATGTAATCTATTCATTTATTTTGTATATTCAGCCTTATTTATATAGTTTAGCCCCATATTGATAGTGCAACACAGTTTCCGGAGCCCTGTTTAGAAAATATATATAGTTATATCGTAACCATGGTACGGAAAAAATAACAAAACAATGAACAGAAGGCAATCCGGGAAACAAGTATACATACCTATGCAAACGAAAAGAACATTTCAAATTAACAAGATATTAAGGCAAATCTTATGAACTTATGATATTTGTTTGCAATAACCCAAGAGTAACAGATCCCTTGGAATAATTGACTAATCAGGCTATGTGTTATTTTGGCTAAATATTTTGTACAAAAGAATGATTAACAGCATGAGAACATGACAGTCAATAAAGTTGGGCAGAAAAATTAATTTAAAAAATAACCTACATTCATAATGAACAGGGGTATACCTTTTCCATTATTTCTTTATTTTTTTTGGTTTTCTAATTGTCGAACATAATTGTCAGCGATTATTTTCATTCGAGTTGTCTTCTCATCTATTTCAATAAACATGCACTTTCTCTCTTGGGTGGGTCACCGGTCCTAATGATTCATGTTTTCTATAACGCCATTTTTGCAAATCACCCCTTTTCTTAACCCCACCCCCCTTCCCCAGAAACCAATTAAACATTAATCGCGATTAGAGGAAGAGGAATTCATTATGCGGTAGCGACTTTATTTATGACGAGATAAATGATCATCCGTCATTTTGAATTGCAGAGTGATGGCGCTATTCACCTAAAAACTGTAAGCCCCAAATAAAACTGCAGCCATATAGCATCGACATTTTCGATGAATTTAGCATATCCATGTATCGTATTTTTTCGACAAGTTCCTTATTATTCAATTTTTGTTACCACATAGGCTCTAAACATGTTTGCTCTTAATGCATATTTCACGTGAAGCATGCATTGCATGGACTTGATAACGTGATAACAACCCTCCTTTTATTCAGGAGGCTAAATCTAATATATGCGACTTATGACTTATCTTTCCCTTCTCTTCTTTCTCTATTTCACCCCCCCCCCCCGGTCATCTGCTCTGCTTTTTTTATTTGCAGCAAACTTGATTAGTATTAAATGCAAAACATATTTGCGACCGCCCTCTATACATGTATTGAAAGATTTTAAGCCACATAGAGTAAGTCCATCACTTCACTCGCCTATTCTGTACACCCATTGTATTTGATATGCTTTTTATGTAAATTAAACAGCGGCTGAATGACCAAATAAAAACTGTCATAAAAAACAGTTCATGAGAATATAGCCACACTGACCAAAAATGAGATTTTGAATAGTTGACTTTTCATTCGCCTCACTAAACACACGTCGCTATAAAACATGATAAATTGCAACCCACGTATAATAATTGATTTTCTTTTTGAGACCATAGATATACGTGTTTGCGGTTATTAGCGCCACTTGCTCTTTTGTATTTGTGGACCTCTGGACGGTCAAAAATACACGCACAGAATAATAGAACTCATCTGCCCAATGGAAAAGGGAATTCGCTATTTAGTAGGTTATAGGTCATGATAGAGAAAGAGGGAGAGATGTATATGGTTTTGAAAAATTTTCATTCAATTTTGAACATTAACGCCAGGATAGGAGATAAGAGTGACCAAAATTCAACGTCACCATCAAAAAGACCTATTCTGGGTTCGAACCGGCAGTCAAAGTAATACTCTGAATACATTTGACTGTCCCAATCAGCGTGATAAACGATACATGTCACAACACTTGGTCACGTAATGATGCCGCTTCTTTCCTTTTTTTTTATTAATACACTAGGTATAGCCCGTTGGAAATCTCGACACGCAAGCATTTATATGAGGAGTTACTGTTGTGTCGGAAGTTCGAGGTTCGAGCCTCTGATACGTCATTTGAGCCAATGAGGCCGACTCACACCTTTGCGTTTTTTAGCCTGCGTCGGCCCAGCGTTTTTTTTTTTAGAATTAAAAACGATTCCCCAGCACACAGTACGGTATTATGCTGATAAGGCGGTGGGCTGACGTTTGATTTTTTTATCAAGGAGCGTACGACGAACGTCAGTCCACCTTATGACCTGTGTCTTTGTGCATCCACGGAACGTTTTTAATTTAAAAAAATGATGGATGGACGGAGGCTAAAACGCAACGGTGTAGGTCGGCCAAAATGTTAAAGTCCGGCGCAAGAAATTAATAATCTTTTCTTCCAGATGTGCACACATATCAACTAAAATTATTTTCTTCTCCTTCTGTTTCATTTGTATGTACTTTTAAATAAGGATTCTAATTTTCTCCATGCAAGAAAAAAAGTATCATGAACTTTTTGTATTCTTGATACAAAAGTATGCTGTATCAAGTGTTAAGTAAGGGCATGTATTCTCCTCTAGGTATCTGGAAATATGAAAGAGATTGAGAATGGAGTGGTTTGTGATTAAAGCGTATTGGCAAACTAAAATTGACTTTTGAAGCACCAATGCTTGGTAGCGTTGTGAGAAGAATAATGGGCCCTGTGTACTGTTTCGTCATACCATATATATCTTTATTATTCCCGCATCATAGTTTGACTAGAAGAAGGGGGTTGTTTAAAAGAAGTAACCATGTGTATAAACATCATCGGTAGCCAAACACAGCTGAATCCTGCAGATATAATGATCAGCATGGATAATTTAACAATTTATTAGTATCTGTGTAATGTGTTGATTAAACAAACTTCGCTGGCGCAGACCATAGTCGTTTTGCTATTAACGAGTAGATTTACTTCTTGGCAAAGACTATAAATTATTCGTTTATAGTCGGTACATGGCGTTCACTCATTAGAAGGGCGGTGTAAAAATTTTGGTTTCATTCACGTCGCTTTGTATGAAGCCTTGTGCCCCTGATGAGGAAGAAACATTGTCGGGCTAAAGACGCGTAAATGATGTTGTCGAGTACCTCAATGTGAGCCGCGTGTCTTCAGCACGTGCATGCATCGTGGAATAATAAGTTAAAGAGACCTCAAATAAAATCCAAAGTTTGAACTTTTTCAGTATAGACTTCATAGAAGAAGAAGAGTAAACTTTGATTCCTTTTTTTTTTTTACTCCAGGATGAAACGGTACGCAAATCCGCACGTGGTCCAATTCTTCATTTTTATTCGTCACCACTTCTTTTGGTTGACACTCTTCATTGATTCCCCCTGTTATCATCGAAAAGATTATCGAGATGGAGTTATTTGAATGTGATTGATACATGATCTCGTGACTGAGTTATTTACTTGAGACAAAACATCGCCGTTCGGTAGCTAAAATTCGGTAGAAAGACTTCCGCTGGTGGGTTATCAACCCACGCGTCCAACCGGTTTTGTTTGTTCGTCACCCATAGTTGTTGCCCTTGCCGAATTTCGGCGGACGTGCACGTCGTCTCGGCAAAGGCATTATTTTGACGTCGTTGTGATGCACTCAAAGCGATGGGAAGCCATCGCTTGTGCTTTCGGTGCACTTGCTGAAGAAAAATCAATAATCCTGATGATTTGAAGAGCAAAATCAGGGATTAATGACGCACGCATTAGGCAATACACGTGTTGAATCTTACCCCCTTCTCTCATATACTGGGCTGCCAGGCCTTCGCACTCGCCGAAACATGCACCTGTAACGGCTCTATGAAAGGCTGGGGAAAAACCCTGTGTCTTCCCCCGATTGTAGAAGATTCACTCTCGTTCCTCGTCCATTTATGAAACCCCAAATCTGATTATTCCCTGTCAATTCAGAAGGTCTGATAAACAAGATGTGTACTGATAAAGATTGATTCAAAAGAAGATGTCCTTAAGAACGACTGAATAGACACACGCGATGTGCTAATAGACGTATTGTGAATGCCAATTATTCACTCGTGATTTTCATATTATCTTTCCGAAAAGCAATTCCACCCGTTATTAGTTAAAGGAGCAGGTGATTCTATTTGAATGTATGCTAACGAAAGAAACCAGGGTTGACAAAACGTGATTCATCTCCATGTCAACTTCCCATTGTCATACATGTTCATTAAACAGCAATTTGGACCCCTGCTTCAGACATATAAAATGATAACCATTCTTAAATTTAAAAACCGATAAATCATCAATCAAACTCACGTGGAAGGAAATAGAAAAAAGGTAAATCATTATCAAAATCATGGACTTACAAAGGATTTCATTGTCGGACTTTTTTCCTGCTGGTGAACGAAATGGTAGGAAATTTCGGCAACACTGGAACGATCATACTCAGTTCTAACTTCCAGAATCATGTCTATCCTATCTTCTGTAGCTTTCTTTTCCTTTACTTGAAAATTTTTCGTCATTTCTGCCATTATCATTATCATTTTATGAAGAATAAACTTTCCTCCATTTGGATAATTTTGGCCAGTCTGCAATATGCCAGTATATACCGCAAGATTGACATACCTACCCCGCAACAACAACAACAACAACAACAACAACAACAACAACAACACAACAAATCAAAAAGACGGACAAAGGGCTGTTTTCAGCAGCAATGAACGTCTTTAAATGTTGGGGTGGTTCTGCAGTCTTTCATAGGAATCATATTCAAAGTGAAGCTCGAAACACTCGAATTCACCCAATTAAATGAATTCTTGAAAATCTTGCATGCGACCGGTCGATGATGAGCGTGTTTTATGCGTGAATCATGTGGATGGGGTCTTTTAAGGCTTAAAATAGCTCGCGTCAGAGTGCAGAAGTTTAGTTAAAATTGTTTATAGGTACTAAAACGAGCTAATTACCTTACTATTGGATGTTTAAGCTTCTCGAGGGGGGAGGGGGGGGGTTCAGGATGGTCGAGCCTCATGGTCTCGAAACCCTCGGTGTGCGCACCCGTGTGATTTTTCTTTTCATAGACATCTTTGTTACCTTGCCTTGTCAAAAAATTCATATAAAATCAATTGTCCATTAGGTCGACAAGTGCTTGGTAGCAATGTGCAGGAAATTGTTTTGTTGTTACCATTTTGCATTTAAACCTACCTCCGACCAGCACATTTACGAGCTATAAACCCTAACGTAGCAACATGTTGTGAGTACATAAACTTATACCCTCAGGAGGTAAATTACCTGTATCGATCTCCCGCTGTTTCACGTAGTTCAAACTTTAAAATGATTGGTTCCCTCTGTTGATATATAAGGTTTTTGTATATTGATTGACTTATATCCATTAAGATAATTACACACGCATATCAATTAATATCAATCCATAAGCATTGAACTCCAAAAGGATGTGAAGCGTCTTAAACAAATGATCCTCTTCTGTGATTCGCCCACATGCAGCTAGTCTAAACCACTTCGTTGTTGATTTGTTTTGTAGAAGGATGGCGCTCTTCAATCCTTCTACAAGGACACACACCACTAATTATATCCTCATTGGCTCATGTGTAAAAAAGTAAAAAGTAAAAATTCATCAAAAATAAGTGCTAGGAACAGTTACATTCAGACTTGAAGTGTTAGTAGATCATCTTATTTACTTTATCTTCGTGAAATATGAAGGGTGGTCTTTCAGCTCATTCTCTCAGAAAAGAGTCTGAAAATTAAACTACCTATAAATTGGCTGGGACCATGTTGGGATATGGAGTTTTGCACAAGACTGAAAAAATGCCATCCAATGGGACTCATCCAAACCACCAATAATTGCTTTTAATGCTCATATGAAAAACATAGCTGGAATATATGCCATTTAATCTATATTATTATTTCTTTTAATTACATGAATATCTTTGGTACGGTGTCACCTGACCAACAATGATCCCCTGACATGATCTGTGGTGTGCGGTCACAAAGGATATTCGTTGGTTGGTTTTGATTAAAGATGGCGCTTTCCAATCTTATGAGATTATTTAGGGCTCACACCACTAATTATATCCCCATTCACTCGTGTGTTAAAAATGAAAATTGAAAAATTCATCAAAAATAAGTGTGAATAATGAGAGCACTCAGATTTGGAACTTC
>BQKZ01010628.1:6773-20358 GCA_036244855.1 Temnopleurus reevesii | reverse complement strand
AGGGGGGCACTCCAGTCGATGGAACCGTCGCTCTTGACGATGGTGAGCGTATCCACGGTCATGAGCTGTTCGTTGTTGGACTGACGACTGAAAAGGTGACATTGACATATTGTAAGAAATATATAAGGGTTTCTTAATCATTTAGTCATGAATTCTTCACATTTTAGATAAATACAAGCAACACGATCTAATCTATTTCCGTAAGATTAAGTGTGTCATGGGAAAATACATCCGTACGTCACATATTAAACTGTGCGGACGTAACAATCGCAAACCGGTCCCGATTTCAATAGGATTACAAAACGATGCATGAGCATTGAACTGGCGTTCGACTCAAATTAACGGAAATAGATTATATCGTGTTAAGTATTTATTTCTCACCCCTTACCTTGAAGATGTTGCTCAAAGGAAGCACGGTTCTGAGCTAACGGTACAAATGCTACCTTCTAATTTTACTCCCAGAGAAAGAAATTGAGTTGTACGGCGTGTATCGTTCAAATTTGAATATTTAGTCCAGGAGAAGAGAGAAAGAAGGGAAAGAGATGAAACGATCTGTAACGTCATCATCGGAAAGACGTGACTTTGATTCGAACTCACAGCGCATATCCCATACAGCTTGATTTTAAGCGCACGCCGTTGTGACGCCTACTCAGGACCCCCAATGAGGGAAAAATAATGATTCTCCAAAGTGGGCCTTCCACCCGAATCAATATTTGAAATCGAATTTCTTGCGCAGAATTAATACAAAAACAACTTTTATAAACTTAACTTACAAAGTTTACGATGCCTATTTGAACCAATTCATAGGAGACAAGCTTGGCTATAGTACGCTTACTTTTGCGTACGTCAAGTGCAAGCAGAATTAATCTGGCGTTGGACAAGCTCGTCCCTTTAATACGCATAGAAACGATAAAATGAATTAAATTCACGCTTGACATACGTTATATAAACGCAAATATGTGGCATAGGAGATGTTGCAAAAAAGTTCATTGATTGCAATCAACTGCAAATTATTTGAAAATTGAAGCACGTATTTTCTTTCGCGCTTTGAGGAAGTCGCGCACATAACAATGATTTGATTGGCGCATACCGATCAACTGCATTTTTCAGTCGCTAGGAACTTTCTAGAAACACCCCCCTGGATCGCAAATTATGTCCCACTCGGTTCGTCACGACGCATGGGTAATACACGTTACTCACGTGTTGTAGAGCACCGTATCAGGAAGCCATATCATACTCGCTGGTATACGCAGGACGGTCAGGTTGTTGTAGGCACGGGGCTCCCACATCAGGTAATCGTCTCTCCACCTCTTTGTAGAAAAACAAAAATCATGAGAAAGGATTTTACATCTACATATTTCACACAAGTTGTATTACTAATATTGTTGCACGTTTCCGCATATTGAATAGGTAAATCCGGTAGCCATATCATACTAGCTGGTATACGCATCACTGTGAGGTTATTGTATGCACGGGGCTCCCACATCAGGTAATAATTGTCTCGCCATCTCTTTGTAGAAAGAAGAATCAATGGAAAAGAAAAGATGTTACATCTATTCTAATTCAAGAAATGAAGAAGTAATAGTATTTTATTGATGCAAGTTACAACATCATGGGTAGATCCCGTCGACTGTATAAAACAGAAACCTGCTTTAAATTCTTAAACCAACAGAGGCGCCACAATGATCTCGGCGTGAAAAAGCTTTGGCGTGGATAACTACTGTTACTTCATCAACTTTATATGACGAAAGTATTTTGACTAGATTCCACTGATAACAGTGGTAAAAACAGTGATAAATGCCATTTTTTAAGTCTAGTTTTGTCTAGATCGGTCTAATTGCACTACAAAATATGTACTAATAATACATTTATGGCAACAAAATGGCCAAAATTGAGTGCGAGCTAAACTTTTACATGATTGCATTTTCTCCAATTGTCTGAAATTGCACAAAAGCACTTTGGTATACGAAATGTTTTTCATTATTTTCCCCAAGATTAGAGCGATTGACCAGTATTTGTTAATAATAATAATAATAATAATAATAATAATAATAATAATAATAATAATGATAATAATAATAATAATAATAATAATAANGATAATAATAATAATAATAATAATAATAATAACAATAATACTAATAATACTAATAATAATAATATAGATTATTTCTATAGCGCTAAAAACAGAGAGTACCATAGCGCTTTACAATTGATTGTCCTGAAGAACAATTCTGTATTTTTGTTAAATACATTAGCTAGAGTAACATTCCTAAATAGGGTTAGTTTGATTTTAATGATTTTTATCCACTGTTGCACGGAAATAAGCTCCAAACGCAGAGTCATAAGTCAATTAAAAAGGATAAGATATCATTAAAATCAACCAAAATTGATTTAGATAATTCATAAACTAAACACCTTTTTCAGATCTATGCTCCAAAGCAATCGAAATATAGATTACGGTACTTTCTGATCAATCTGATTGACTACAAAGAATATTAAGATTTTAATTTCTTTACCTGTGTCAGCCACACCATCGTGCTGAGAGTCTGATACTTTTCGTTCTGTAAAAGAAAAAAGTTTGTTTTATTGTTTAATTGGAAAAGGGAGCATTGTAGAGACTTTTGAAATGACAGTTCATGCCAAAAATATATAATCGAAAATTTTGTTTAACTTGACGGTACTCTTTCCCCTGCCACCCGCAAATGATATACACACATGATCTATACATATATTCTGTAACTTCAAGGGTGGTTCCAGAATTTGTCAATTGGAGAATGGAAAGTCGATTCTTCCTTGCCGATAGAGCGACAAGCCCAGACGACCCCCTCCCCCCCCCCCCCCCCGATAAGGTACCATCATTTCGATCGTCGACACACTTTTGTCTCTTTAAAAGCGCAAATAACAACAGCGTGTAAAGTGAAGGGGGCGCCGTGCGCAGGGGGTGGCTTGATCCCTGTACACCCTTTTAACAGCCCCTGACTTTTCTTCCTCTTGCCGCCAAGCACATTAATTGGGAATAGTCGTAATGATTTGTCTTCATGTTTTCCCGCGATTCTTAAATGCGTGACCTGAGAAACATCACTAACGCGATTAGCGCACTCGCCGCAGCCCTCGTCGCTCTCGCGTTAATGAAATTTTGGCATCATTACACGCCCATTAGAGCGTGTTATCGAGCATAATAGTTCATGTAATGATTTTCAAGCCGATGATTTTATCGAACGGGCGGGCCAGAAAAATGGGACCTTGGTTGAAATAAGAAGTACTTTTCTAATGCATAAAGCTGACCTCGAATGCTTTGATTCCAATTTTTTTTTTTCATTCTTTCTAAATCTCTCTTGAGTTACAGTTTTTCTTCGAGGATCGATTAGTTTTTAATGACAATGTTTTCTTTTACATTTTCAATTACATGGGTGCAATTCACTCACACATACACACACACAGCAGGAACGTTTTTAACAGTTGGGGCTGAAAGTAGGGGTGTATATAACCATTTTTACACTCCTTAGTTCCTGCACAGGAAATACTCACACACACACACTCACACACACACACATACACACACACAGCCACACGCCTACACGCAAACACACGAACACACCTGCACAACACCTACCCACAAACCTAACACACAAACACACCCACCTATACACACACAGACAACACACATATACACACACACACCTACACATACACACTCACACACACTCACACTCACACCCACACGTCTTCTCGCTCCATTTACTTGTGTTTACCTCTCTGCAAAAATAAAATAGGCAGGTCAAAGCAAGTTCATATCTACGGTAGATAGCTAAAAGAAGATAATCAATTCCAATGGTGCTAAATCACCTTGTCGCTTGGATAAAAACAAAATCTAGCAGATATGAAATACAAGTGCCTACACTAGTCTTACACAATAGTGTTAATCTCAGCGTTATTCTGGGTTGGCATGCCATGGGACCGAGGTTGGGGCTAGATGTTTCAGTTTAACCCCTAGGACTCCTCGCTTTTTTTCAGTAAATGCGTGCAAACAAAATAGCCCGTGGGCAAATTGTAATACACAGCCCCTACACTATTGAATATGTCATGTTTACGGTGCCTGGTATCAGGGTTAAACTGCAACAGCCGGTGGGTCTATTGAAGATGTTATACGGTGCCTGGTATTTGAACATTCGCGCATTATTCACTCTTTATAAGAAAAAGGGTAATAAATGAATACGGTTGTCTTTAGACCATAGAATCTACAAACTTTACCTGCATATTGTATAAAATCTTATATGGACAGCACATCTCTTAGGAAATCTGAGGGATTTGCATTTTCTAGATAGCTCCCCATTTCTCCCATCCAATAAAGCAAATCGAATGGAAATTTCTACAAATTTATTAGATAAATTGTCATGTCCTTAATACAATTTGCTTCATTCGCTCATTTTTATGAGGAGATGGGCGGAGAAGAATCATTTCAATCATTTAAGTAAATCTTTCCCTGACCTTTACCCTGGGAAAATCGCTTACCAATACTCCCTTCCCTGTCCTCATAATCCCTTCGAAGAAAAAAAAAGAAAGTTGGCGCGAGAAACTAATCTCCTTTCCCTAGAGATGCGATGATCAAAAGACAACTAACTTAGACCTTTCGAGTAGGATTGATTAATGTCTTGTTAGTTTGACATAAGCAACTTAGGCGCAAAATAAAAAAATTTGAATTATAAAGTTCTCCGACTTTGTTTTATGTCCATTACTAAATTGCTCTTTTGGTGTAAGTTGTCTTTCTTCTTCTTTTTCTTCTTCTTCTTTTTCTACGTCTCCTCATCGTAGTCGTCATCCTTATGTTTCTGCTTCTGCTTCTTCCTCCTTTCCTCTTATGTTGCCCTTCTCCGTTTTCTTATTTCTCCTCTTTTTATTCTTTCTCTCCCTCTTCAGCCTCTCCTATTATTATAATTCTTCTTCCTCCCCTTCTCATCCTCTCCTCTTTCTTCCTATTTCCTCCTCTTCTCATTCTCTTGTCTCTTCTTCATCTTAATCTTCCCCTCTTTTGATTCCTCCAGCTCTTCTTCTCGTTATTCTTTGCTTTTATTCTGTTATTTTGCTTTCTCTCCTTTTTCTCGAACCCCAAAAGTATGATTTTACATTTTGGAAAGTGATCAGATGGTTCGAATATGCGCCTTTGAGGGTGTGCAATTGTTGATTCTAACTTATCCGATCGAGCCATGCCCCGTGCATAAACGATGGCGAATTTAAAACATGATTCCATAACGTAACACAGTGTCCGCTTGGGACTGTCGAAGAGTACAATATTGCATCATTTTCGGTAGTTTGCACCCTATATGTACTTTTTTTCACTGAACCGGTACATTAAAAGGGTGCAATGATGCACCTTTTCTAGTTTTGCCGCAGATTGCACCTTTTGCGAAGGTTTGCACCCTTGATTGTGCTCTTATTTTAGTTAGTGTATACCGCCGCACTGCCTGGTCATGCGGACGCAAGGGAGGGGGTTTCGGGGCGCCAATCCCGGGGGTGTTTCATCAAGAATTATCGCAGAGACAATAAGTCAGCGCTGACAAATTCCTTGATTGTGACTGGATGAAAAGCACTATCGCTGACAGTTGCTATGGGAACTGTCGGAAAATGACTCCTTGTCGCTGCGACAAATCTTGATGAAACACCCTCCGTCCACCCCCTTCCGGATCATAGCTAGGGACGCAAAATTTGAAGTAAAAAAGGGCACACAAAATTTTGCTGAAGACCTTTTTCCTTTGGCTTGTGACCTCCTCGAATGGAGGGCGCAAAATTTCAGATAGGTCGAGCCCCCACCCCTCACCCCCGGGATATTAAAATCCTGGGTACGTACATTGCTTGTGGTAGTATTGACAAAATATCTTTCTTACCACATCGTTGATCTGTCCAAGGTAGAGTTCCATGGTTACTTTGACTCGACTAGTCTCGTTCAAGACTGGTCTGGCGATCTTGTTATATTTGTTGATGACAAAAAGATCTTCCAGAAGCTTCTTCTGTTCAGGCGATGCACAAACTACGGAGAAAATTGTAATGAAAAATTAGTTTTAAAATGTTATATTGTAATGGGTGCAAACAGCGAAGATAGTATTTGTAATTTTGTTCTATTATGTGGCTATCTATTTGAAAATTGATTTATGTGGCGCAACCTATATTATTATAATTTGTATAATTGTTATCACTATTACTCTTGTTATCCCTCACTCTAATCCTTTTAAACGCCTCCTCCTGAACACCTTCCTCTCTTTCCCATCGAAAATATCTTCATATAAAATGCCCTCATGTTTAAAGGAGGTCACTCAAACGCATACGGTTAATGAATGCCAAGGGCTATCCCCATAATGCCCTTGCATATGTTTCCCGAAAGACCCCCAAACATAAATACAGTCAAGAAATTGGACCGCCAAAGTTATGTTTGTGATATTGAAATTTAATTATGTTTGAGCGCGTCTGTAAAGTATCTTAGGCATAGCTCCCTAGCTGAGCTTTCCTCGTGAAGTTTCTGCACGAGAATGATGCGCCACAATGCGACTTATTTTATAAGGTTGATATAATAAATAAACAGAATATTGTAGCATGTTTTATTTGTGATCAGGGCCCCGTAACATAAAGGTTTGCGATTGATTGCTAATCTGATAGCGATTGATATCAATCGCAAGTCTATGGCAAATCATGTACTAAAGTTTGTAATTGATCGCAAACTCAAATAGCGATTAATCGCTAACCTTCATGTTACGAGGCCCAGAAGGGCTATATTCAATGTGTCAATTTCATAGAACCACTGGAATAATTGAGATATTGTCAAGTTTATAGATTTAATAAGGAAGGTTGTATTGAGATTTAAACAAAAATACAGATCAGCTTTTATGTCTTCGCTTTTGCAATACCAAACATTTCATATTGTATAGCTAAAAAAACTAAATGGATTGTTTAGACATCTTAAAATGGCATCCAAAGAATGATTTTAATTTCAATTTGCAATCGGTCGTGTAATAAGGCACAACAAGGGGAATCTGATTTTAAACAGTCCCTATTCAAATACACATTTCCCGGGGGCGGGTCCTCCAAAGTATAGTCTAAAAGTCGCGCACATAACTTTGGTTGGCGGGGCCCGGGATTGAAATATCAATTTACAAAATCATTCGGCGAGTATCAGACGTTTGATCAGAACTAACAAAAGGCAAGCCTCATAATATTTGTTTGACTGTCTGTTTTAATATTTTTGTTCTTATTGTTATGTTCTTGTTCTTTTTCCCCATTAGGTTGTTGCTTGTAAATATCAGCTAATTTCATAAGGAAATGTTTCCACTCATATACACTTCAACCCATAAATCAAAATAAATGGGCACAGGAATAATGTTGGGTTAACGAATAATTTGGGTTAACCTGGAAGAACCTAATCAGTCAGGTAATCCATTTAAATTTTATTCTTAAATTTACCTTATAATTAACCATTGTGTGGCCAGTACCCATCACCATAACCAGTGATGAATATGCATTCTGCATAATTAATTTTTTCATAGTATATTTATATTTTTTAATTATATTTGATGAATCACCGTCATTATGGTAAAATATTTGTTACATGCAGGGTCACATGTATTCCCTTCATTCGGGAATTGGATATGAGGACTTATATAATATGGCAGATACCTTTTTTCCCTTTCGGTTTATTTAATGTTTGATTAAATTCGATAACATGTATTTACTTTCAGTTGACCACTGTAATTAAACAAAACATTCATCACTTATTACATGACAATAATTAATTGAAAAAAAACAAAAGAAAATACACCAAAAAAGAAATCTGAAGAAAAGAAATAACAAGAAGAATATAATCTGATATTGATCTTTAAAAGATTTTCTTAATAAAACAATCCCATGAACATTGTAAAAATGCGTAAAAACAATTTATAAGGCAAATTGTGTCAACTAGATTGCTATCAATGACATGGAATGATAATATCATGCCGTCGCGACAACCGAAATCCGATTTGTGCTAAATGGAATGACGGCTTCGCAAAAGAAGCGCAATCGTTGTGAATTAAAAATAAACTATCACTCAATCGAATGAAATCTGTACATTTGTAAGGAATAAATAGGAATATGAAATAGTGAATTGGGCGAATTTGGAATGAAAAATAATTAATATTAATGCTATTCTCGCGATTTTGGCCGGATAATAATCCTATATATGTTCAAGTAAAGCATGTTCGTTAAATTATTTCTTTCATAGTTCTTCATATTTAATGGTACCCAAATAAGAAAGCTCAATAACCACGAGAGCTTTACCTTTTCATCAAGTTTTATGTCAGATTAACCTTTCATTTATCTATCAATTTATTTGTTTCCGGGTTCAGAACCACCAACACGATGTAAACTGTTTGACTTAATTCAAATTCTACGGAAAAGGATTATAATTAACGTGTTAATTGTGGATACAATCATTGCGAGTCTATTGACACAAAACAATGAATGATTGGTTGTAGATGTAGTCTATGAAGATACAATTCATAGATCATAAACTAGGACTACATTGGATCTTGAAAACATATTCGTGTACCAGCATTTCCTCGATCAGCCGTGGATTATTGAGAAGCATTTATCGTATATTCAAAACATTTATAAAATATGATCACTTCCACCAGAAGATTTTTTTATACAAGAGATGGGGATGCTAAGGAAATTGTAAAATATGGTAAGGAGAAAAGACATATAGGAAAGACAAGTAGCAAGGGGAACAACACAAAAGTTTATATAAGTCATGAAATGAATGAAACGATTGATGAAATATCGACCACATAAATGAACGCTTCACTTCGCAGTACAGTGGGACCGGAATGGTTCGGTTCCATCAATGTTTGGGGCAACAATATAGTTACCCGTGAATAATGAATTGTCACCAAGATCATTTGCAAACCGTAAGGGCTTTTTTTTAGACTCCAAATTTTAGGTAAACGTGCCGCATAAATTTGACCTGATGACTTTCTGAAATGATATCCCCCTAGCTTACTTTTTTTATTTGTTTATTACTTTATTTATTTGTTTATTTATTTCCCTTTTTTTCGTTGCAGCTCCTCGAGGGTGGAGTGCAAAAGTTAAAAATGATCGGGCCCCTCCTCCTGCAGGTATTTTCGGTGCGTGCATGCAGGTACTTTGTTAAACAAAAGCGTTCCATGCCACTATCAAGTTTTCAGTTTATAAAACAAATATTCTTATATCTACTCACCTTCATTCATCAAAATTATAGAGGCCAGCAGAAAAATGATAGGAAATGACGAAACCATCATTTATTACAGTTTCCTTCTCCTCCTCAATAGCTAATACGACTAAGCTGGCTATGTTAAGATCAACTCTGTGATGGTAAACATTAAAGTCAAATGTCTAATAACGACACACATAGATAAGCTACAGACGAAGATACTCGCATCCAAAGATGACATCCGGAGTAACGAATGAATGGATATTGAGATGGTGCATTCTCCCAAAAGGGTGTGCATTCCATGACCTTGCTTCATCCAATAGGAAAAGATGATAACCGGGAGTTGTTTCACCAAGTCGTTCTTAAAGATACACACAACTTTACGTTCGACTGGTATCAATTCTTGNTCCACGAGAGCTTTACCTTTTCATCAAGTTTTATGTCAGATTAACCTTTCATTTATCCATCAATTTATTGTTGTTACGCGTAAAATTAAGGGGGTGTTGCTCAAAAGTTGCAATTGATCGCAAGTTGCAGTTGATCGGAATGCTCCAATCAAAATCACTGTTTCATGTGCGTCTTGTTAAATTTGCATATAGCGTGCGCGAATGAAAATGCGCGTTATATACAAGTTGCAGATGATTTGCAGTTGATTTTGGGCAACACCCCCTAAGTGTGTCATGATCCGTGCGCCATGCATTAACTCGCGTACATAACACTCCCAAGCCGATTCCGATTTCAATAGCAATTACAGAGGAGCATTGAATTGGTGTTTGACTTAATTTGAATTTTACGGAAATAGATTTTAATTATCGTGTTAATCATGGATACAATCATTGTGAATATATATGTATAGAAATAACAAATAACAATATGTGGAGGCATTTCTCCCATCATCAGTAGATTATTGAGTAGCACATAGTAAATATTCAAAAGATATATGAATACGGTAACGATCATGCACTTCCATCAGACAATGTCAGAGGAAAATTTGTAAAAGATTTTAGAAATTGGGAGGCTAAAGAAATTGTAAACAAAAAACTATAGGAGAAAATACATGAAGGAGAGACAAGGGGAATAATACAAAAGTTGTATAATTCATGAAATAAATGAAACGATTGATAAAAAAATATCGACCAAATAAATTAACACTTCGCCTTGCAGTACAAAGGGGCTGGAATGGTTCAGTTCCAAATGTCACCCAGATCATTCGCATACCATAAGGGGCCATATGGGACTCCAGATTTTAAGTAAACATGCCGCATAGATGTGTTATGATGACTTTCTGAAATGATATCCCTCTTTTTTTCTCGCTTTGCAGCTCCTCGAGGGGAGGGGGGCACAAAAAAACTTTCGAGCCCCCCCCCCCCCCCCCCGAAGGTCTTCTTGTTGCGTGCATGCAAATACTTTGATTGATTGATTAGGTTTTATTTCTGCATATATAAACGTCAGTACATAGATCATAAACATTGTAAATCGTAATAAATGTAGAAAAAATGAACAAAACACAATGATTAACATTATATCGAATGGAATGATGGAACGCAGGAGACCGACATAACTTTGTTAAACAAAAGCGTTCGGAAACCACTATCAAGTTTTTCAATGAACAAAGAAATATTCTTAGTATCGATCTACTCACCTCCATTCATCAAGATTATGTAAGTCAGCAGAATAATGATAATGCGGAGTGACGAAACCATCATGAGATTTTCCTCCTCCTCCTCCTTAAGGACTAAGACCAGGCTAACTAAGATTGATTCTATGACGGTAAACTTTTATGTGAAATGTCTAATGAAGAGACATTCATAGATAAGCGACAGATGATGATACCCGCATCCAAAGATGAAATCCGGAGTAACGAATGGAGGGATATAGAGATGGTACATTCTCCCGAAAAGGGTGTGCATTCCATGGCCTTGCTTCATCCAATAGGAAAAGATGATAGCAGGGAGGTGTTTCACCAAGTCGTTCTTAAAGTTACACACGACTTTACGTTCGACTGGTATCAATTCTTGCGCTGAATGCGCGCACTATTATGAATTAGTATGCACAAGAACTGATACCAGTCGAACGTAAAGTCGTGCGTAAAGTCTTTCTTATCTTGGTGAAACACCGCCCTGGGGCCTGTAACATAAAAGAGATACGATAGATTTTGCAATTAATCGTATCTCTATGGAACATGTTTTGCCATAGACTTACGATAAATATTTATCGTAAGTTTAATTGCATCTTTTATGTTACAGGCCCCCGGTGTGGTAGGATTATCTCGCATGCTCTTCCCCACTCTTTGCGCCTGCGCACATGTACAGATTGACGTCGATTCCTCAAGGGCGTATACAGACACTGTGAGCCGGAGGGACACATGAATTGGACAAAGTAAGCGACTTTATTCAACAACGTGGAGGCGACGTGGTGTAGTGGTCATGACTCTCGCCTTTCAACCAGAGGGTCGTAGGCTTGAATCCCACCCATGACGTTAATTTCCTTCAGCAATAAATTTATCCACAAAGCTGCACTCTACCCAGGTGTGATTGGGGACCGGTAGAAGACAGCAGTACATTATCTGATATGATGTGAGTGCCTATTTGGCTGCCTAGATGCTAAAGCTTGAATTGCCATCCAGTGACCTGGTAATAATATTGGAAGCGCTTTGACCAGTCAAAACTGACCGAAAAGGCGCTATATAAATCCACAATATTATTATTATTATTATTATTGTTAATCCTCCACAATTATACAGCCTGCTCTACAATGGCTTCATGATCATAGAAGAAAAAACGGTCCCCGTTTATTCACTGAACAGGTGCCAAGTGTGGTTTTAGACATTTATCCACAAAATAAGCGGGACGAAAACTTCTCGCGTGAATTTAGGTGTTAGATATTTTTCAATTAATTTTTGTTATGTTTTAATTGTCAACATTTTTGTTCCTTCTGCTCACAGTGAGAGTGAGTTCGTACCAATCCCTTCTTTTAAGGACAAAATTAATACATTTTATCTTTGAACTAAAACATGGGCTTAATATCGATCAAATTTTTTGGCAAGAGAAGTCCATGATCCTATTTAGATTTTACTGAAAATTCAACAAGGGTAGAGGCCTGGGACATCTTTTTCATAACCACCCACTAAGAGCCTGTGGCGACTGGTTACCTGAAATTTAAACATCATTAGGAAATTATACGCCTTTATATGCCTGGTATTAAATAAATTTATTTGACGATCCATACGCAGAAGACCTGTTTGACTGACGCTATTGTGCATTGGCCTACGTCAGGGCAAAGCGAATTTATATGTCAGTCAAATATCTCCTCTGTTTCTTTCGGGGCAGGGATCGAGCATCAAATAAATACAATAACGATATGCATTATTTTGGAGATATATCAAAATGGGTTACTGAGCCTACAATCAAGCTTCACTGTGAGCAGAAGGGACAATGAATTCGACAAAGTACGTAAACAACTAGCTCAAGCATTCATAATAGCTTCATAAAACGATATAAACTATTTCCGAAAAGTTAACTAGAACGCAGACAATAGGTCCGTACACCGTGCATTCAACTATGCGGACACAACAATGACAAGCCGGTACCGAATTCAATAGCATGCAAAGGAGCATTAAAATTGCGTTTGACTTAATTTTTCGAAAATTATCGTGTACATAATAATATTTTTTTTTAAATGAAAGTAGCTTCCCTGGTCATCTTCTGAACAGGTGTGATATCTGCCCAGCATTTCCCGCAGAATATGAGCCGGGAAGGAACTTTCTTTTATATAACATCTAACATTTGTGAAAGCTAGAATGAATGAAAGTTAATTACTTTGTCCCTTCTGTTCACAGTGCCTGTCATAACTCTGATAATAAAAACTTTAACAAAATGGACCCCTTTGACCGCGGATTGAAGAGCCCCAGCCCTGTGGTGGAAACGAACCCTTGCTAGCAATAGGGTGGTGCATCTACCGCCCAGCCCTAATCCCCTGTTGGAATATTTTTCGTCATCTTATAAACCTACTTTGTACACAAACTTGAATAAGAAAAACATTTATTTCCCCTTTTTTTTTAATAGGATCAAATGACGCATATTTTGTAGAAAAGCATAACAAAAATCCTGTTGCAAAGTTTATCCCGATCTGCACCTTGTAGCCTACTTATCTGTATAGACAAATCAGACAAATACAAAGGTAGAACAAATTGTTCTACCTATATATGTTTTCGAAGATGAGCAGACAAAAATAGAGAAAAATATATATAACATTTCCCTGTCGAATCGACAAGCAAGTAAATTTCATGTAAGAATGGTTAAAAAAAAATTAAAATAACAACTGTCTGCGTGGTTTGACCCTTATCATCGGTATAAGTTGGGGGGGGGGGGG
>BQKZ01010623.1:24690-41146 GCA_036244855.1 Temnopleurus reevesii | reverse complement strand
ATTTTTTTTTGGTACAAAACGCGCCAAAATTGCTGAAGGGGGCGCCAAATTTCAGCTGATTACCTTTTCTCCTCCTAGTCAGCGTCTCAAGAGAAAGGGGGAGGGTGGGCGCAAAATTTCAAATTTCTCAAGCCCCCGTGTATTCAAATTTTGGGTAAGCGGTTGATTTCTGTGTTCTTGGTATCGTATGGTTTCAACACTGTAAACCTTTTTAGACAGAATAAAATAATTGTGAGCCCGATACATGAAAAGGGTGTCTCTATAAGTCGTTTTATATACTAAATTGGTAAATTTTCACACGGGTTTTTCATCCTGTGTTTTGGACATTAAGCTCCCTGAAATATTCTAAATGAGCTGTAACATCTACTTTTGGTTGTTTAGCACGTAATACTACTTGGTGGGAGGGTTCCAAATGGGAGGATTTTAAATATCGGACACATTTGTTTAAATAGTTGCCTTTAATAGCTGTATGATAGTCCAAACTCTCTCAAAATAGTCAAGATTGAAAATATTCAATCAAGTTCTAAGGTATTATTCCGATGGCTTTGTTATAGGATGAAATTTGCTCTGTACAGAGTTGAATTTTTCATTTGTTGTTTTAAGAGAGAAAACGTTTGGCCAGCACTAGAGAGTTGACAGACTGGTATGATGATTTAGAGACCCCCAGAAATGTTTGAATGCCCCCCAAAGACCGACCCTTATAAAAAAAAATATATATATATATATATATAATGGCCCGACCTGAACTTTTTTTGTTTTTGCGTTTCATCAGAATTGAAAAAAATCACACTAAAATTGTAAATTAACATGTTTAATATGATCTGGGCCCCGTAATATAGCTTTCCCAATGATCGTATACGATTAATATGAATTGCAAATCTATGGAAAATCGTGTGCTAAAGTTTGCAATTTATTTCTGATTGTCTTTTAGTGGAGGTTTTTTTCATGTAAATATTATGTTCATCTTATAAATGTAGTTGTTTATGTATTGTTAATGTGGTCAGGACCCCTTTGAAAACCAGCCAATGGCTGAACAGAACCATCCAACTCGCAAGTTCATCATGAAATACTGAAACAGTGTTCGATTGTTTTTAATATAAAACATGATATAATCTATTTCCGTAAAATAAAGTGGGTCATGGGACAATCGATCCTTACGCCGTGCATTGAACTGTGCTGGCACAACAATCGCAAGTCGGTTCCGATTTGAATAGTATTACAAAGGACCATTGAATTTGCGTTTGATTTAATTTTTTCGAAAATAGTTTATATCGTGATATAAAAAAAAATTCCGACCGACTGACACTTTTTTTTATTCAATGGAGGGCATCCAAACAATTCTATTTTGGCCATAATGATGGCGCGGTCGCAGAGGTCATGTTCAATTGCCTAGCAAATTACAGCATAATGTACTAATGATAAAACCATACATTCTGGGATGCGATTGGGTGATGAAATATGGAAAATACCTTCAGAAATAGCGTTATGCTTACATGTTTTCTACATGGTTAAAACAAGAACAAAAAGTTTAAAATGATAATAATAATAATAATAATGGTAATAATTATGATAATAATAATATTAATAATATTAATAGTAATTATGACAATAAAAGTAATAATAACATATAGCATTTAAACTCTAGTCACCTCTCTATCACTTACCGTATTCAGGGGCGCGAGACAAATTATTTAACATTAATTACCCGGCCATAGCATAGCTGCGCTTTTGCATTTAGAGGGATAAATTCCTGTCGGTACCCATTCACCTCACCTGGGTTGAGTGCAACACAATTTGGATTAATATAATCTACTTCAAAATTCGATCTTTATCATTTAATCAAACTGCATTTGGCTTTCCTGGCATCGGGTTGGTTGTTATTTTTACAGTGAATGATTCTGCTCTGATCCCGCGGTGGAGATTGCATCCCTTAATATCAATCGTTACGCGCCCTCAAAATATAGTCAAGAAAGCTCTGTAAAGGCCGACTCACACTATATCAGTTTTTTAGATCCTTGAAGAGATTCATCTGATTGGTAAATATATGCGCCAGTCTGATGAAGCCTGCAGAAAACAGTAGACGAAAGCTCACCAAAGGTAAATTCCATTTGATTGTGAATTAATGAAATTCGCTATTATTATATCAGTTTTTAGCCTGCGTCGACTCACCGTTTTTTATCATTAGAAACGGTCCCTGGACGCACACAGATGCAGTTCGTGCGGTGGACTGACGCTCAACGTACGCTCCATGAGCGCAAGCTTAACGTCAGCCCACTGTCTGATCAGCGTATCGCTCAGGGACGCACGCTTACAACGCAAAGGTGTGAGTTGGCCTTTATACTTAGATTAGTCTCGGCATTCTCGTTTTGTTATTGTGTCTTTTTCTTCTACTAAGTCTTCACCCTTTCCCTTCATCTTCCTATTGGCTTCTCTGTTTCATCTCAGTCTTCCCTTTATCAATTTATTCATTTTTTCTCAACATCTCCTTTCTTATTCGTCGTCTTCAGTTTCTTCCGATCCCATGAAGTTGCCACTTTGGACCCATCCAAAGTAACCTCACTGACGGCATATGTTGTGCATGATTTCGATGAGGACGTAACGTNTAAACGCACATAAATTTGAATATATAAGTAAACCCGCCTATTGAAACAATTGTTACACAAACTTTCTCGTACGCGGAACCAATCAGAATGAGTGTTATGGAGGACAATTTTCATCGAATGAGACTTATTGAAAAATGATTCCAGGGCCCTGTTACATAGAAATTTCCAATCAAACTATGGCAGATCATGTACTAGTACTAAAGATGCGATTGATTGCAAACTTGTGCTTCATATCGCCGTTTGTAGATCTGCCCAAGGTCATAGCCCATGACTCTGCGAACGATTGGTGACCCTTTGTGCGATTTAGCACTAGTGGTTATGATCGAGTGAAGGAAATAGTCACCAGTCGTTCGTAGAGTCGTACGTATCTCTACGAACAGCTTCATAAAGCACAGCACATGTGCTGACAGTGTTTATGCACGCGCGCATCCTGGAAGGGGGGGGGGGGTCTATGTGGGCGCCAAAATTTGATGGAACAGGCACCATTGCTGTGAAGGGGGTGCAAAAATTATCATGTTTTCGGTAAAATATATTACGGATTTAAGAAAACAGTGTATACAGTTCTGTAAAAGGTATTGTTCAATTCAGATAACTCGGTGCCAAAAATGTGATAACATATTTCTAGGGTTGTTTTGAAATGCAACATTTCCATACATTTAATGGAGTTCTGTCATCATTACATTAAATGAAATTCAGGATTTTTTTTTATACCAACTTGGGAATATTAATTTATTAACATTTCTGGCACAAAGTTAGGATAAACCTAATTGGGATCGAGCAAAGCATTTGTAAATTTTAGCGAGGATCTGCCACAAGCTGGGCGGACACACGAGTACCAAGTATTTTGGTAATTTGCTCTGAAATTGTAGATACAAATTTATTGTAGATACATTAGCAAAGTAATACTTTGATATTATATGCGTAGATATTTTATTATAATCAGAAAAGATGCATTTATAGATTCATTTTCTTTTTACAACCTATATGCATGATATTGCTGAAATCGAAATCAACATTTTAATACAATGTGCAATTGAATTTTTTTTTAAATGAACAAAAAATACAATTAAGCATGAATTTCAATCTCATATTTAATCTCATATACAATTGTTTCATTATTGTTACTAAATCATCTATATTTTCTTTATTTTGTATAATTGTTTGATATAACACAATGTGTATGAAAAAATGTAATCAGAACAAAATGTTGGCTGTACATGTCAATGACGTTCAAATGAATAAATTCCAAATTCCAATCTGTAAGAATATTTGCTGTTCTGCGAATAACTCAATTCTTGAATTAATTGATTCCCAGTATGAGATTTGTGATAAAATTATTCAAATGAATTTTCGTTTTCAAATTGTGTAGATTATTTTGTAGTCTTGCCTATTTGCAATATTTTAATTTTAGTAATATATTAATGCTATCATTATCATTATCATTGCTATTGTTATGATTATAATGTTTAGTATCATCATTTTAATGACTAATATGAGCCAGAACACTATGATCTCGGTACCATTTGGTAATAAAATGAACATTTTGTGAAATAAATTTTGATTAAATCATATGTTTTGTGGGCTTCCTTATTTGTGGTCTATCTACATTGGATTATGCATATTTGTCAAAATGTTGAACTTTGTCTATTGAAACTGCATTGTATTTTGTGGTGTGTTATTACTATTATAAACTCCCACGGTATTGCTATCGTTATTGGTTTTAAAATGTTTGCAAACGTGTTAAAATTACAATAACGCCTTTATATAAACACAGTTGGACTCAAAATATGCAGATTGACGTCCATTTATCACAAATTTACAACAAATGCCATGTCATTTCTCTTTCCAAGATAAAACACGCAATATTGTTTCATTTTCATTATAAGTTATTAAACTCCTACGCATTCAAAAATAAGTTTGGATTTGCACTTCCGAACTGGCAACGCCTTCAAGAGGGGTCCGCAGCCCATTTACCACCGCACTTCACGGCCCCTTCACTTTTCAAAAAGTTCCGGGATACCCGTTTAAAAGTGGAGCATTTAATCTTTCAAGTTAAGGTACAGCCCTCAATCTGCAAAACTGGGGCTTTTTGCACGTTTTAAAGACAATCAAAAGGATTAAAAAGTGTTGAAACAATTTGCAAGATAATTAATACGCTTTATAATAATCAGTGTACTTGCTTCTATATGTCGGGTTGTTTTTGTATATACCAAGCTTTCGGATTTTTAATACATCTTCCTATGTAGTAAATTTTGTAGATATTGTCTAGAAACAGATTCCTAATAATATTAAAATTGTTCCTTTGTAAACCAGAAAAATATGTATATTTGTGAGCACCTAGATTTTAAACGCATCTCAACTTGTGCTCTTGAAAAAAAATCGAAATATCAACATCAATGCCTGATAAAATGGGTCTGTCAAACCAAGGACTTTCGACAATGGACAGTTATCTGCTACGTAATGGATTTTCTAGCGTGTGAATTGTCATCTGAATAACATTCTTTTGATATTTTTCTACTTTGAGGTTATGACGGTCACTGCCGATCAGGCTGTAGGAGAAAAAAAAGTCTGTTCTCACATATTGAAATTTAACAAAATATTTGCGCAGAAGGCAATAAATCAATTAAATTTTGGAAAACCAATGGGCAAGTCTTATTTTAATACGACGAAGTGTTTTAGTTCCATGCGTTTTACTTTGAAAAGGGTATATATATTTCAATAATAAGGCTGGATAGGGATTGAATGACTATCACTTATGATCCAATTTTTGCAGAATTCCTCATACTTTTCCAGAGATGCAAAATACATAGCATATATTGATCATTAAGTCTCTCGACGTTATTGAGGTCATCATGTGTGTCCGGGATTTTCCGGTTCAGATAAAAGCATATTTTATATCATAAAATCGTCTGCTTCTCAATTTTGCTGCTCCAAATCTGAAGCCTGTTGATTGAAAGTTATATTCTAAAACAGGGCATCAGCAAACAAAAACCAAGACAGGGCAAAATGTTCCTTTGTCAATGAAGAAATGCACCCAAGTGCTTAAATTCTCAAATCAACTTGATGTTCTCATCAAAATACATGCATAACCAGGCGCCGATGACTATCAAAGCATCCAAGGAACAGTATGTAAAAGGGTCATTGGTCAATAGCATGTCACTGTTAAATAGGAAAAAGAAAAACATACTTTCGACTAGGAGTCTTATCTAAACATTGACTAATATCAGAATAGTTGAAACAATATTTACTCGTATATACTGTAAATATGTACATATAGAGGTATACCTTGAGGACCGATTTGGGTACAGACTGTAAATATGGGTGTTTAAAAAAGGGAGTTACTATCTATTTGAAGGACAGGATCACTATTTTCCGGGAACACTGCAAAAACTGTTATTCTAACACCCATCGGAATCTATATAGGTCCGCACCAAAAAAGTGTTGAAATTAAAACCCATTTGGAATTAAATCCAAATGTTTAAACAACGACCAGTATTATTTTAGGGATTTAAGCAACACCAGTAGGTGTTTAAATATATTGATTTGATTCAAAACGGTTATTTCAGCATCCGAAAAGTGTTTAAATAAAGTCCGTTTGGAATCGCATCCAAATGTTTAAACACCGACTGATATTATTTGAGGGCTTAAGCAATACCAGTAGGTGTTTAAATAAATCGATTTGATTCCAAACGGGTGTAATTGCAACACTTTTCTGGTGTAGACCAGTTTATTCGGGCTGATGTTAAAATTAACACCAGCGTCTTTTCAAAATGTGCGTTACTTTTCGCATATCTGTCAATGTTTCTTAATATTCTTATTATATCTTTATCTTCTTAGAGGCACATACATTCAGGACAAATATGGCTGAAGATTCTACACGGTGTTCCTAGCACATTGAAATGACAGAAAAAATATACATACAGGTACATGTCGAGGACTTAAAATGGCACAGATTTCAAAGGGTGTCAAATGGACATTAAAAAAACGGGATACAAAATCCCCCTAAAAAAAGTTTCATTTTTTAAAAGGCTACTCAAAACCTATTTTGGGCCAATTGTGAAGATTCTTGGCAATCTTAGAGGCTAGTGTTAATTTAGGAAGGAAGGCCAAACAAGTGTAAAATGAGAATGAATAGAAACTAAATTTAGAATAGGGAGAGGAGAGAAATATATAACGATGCGGAAAAGGTCAGGACTCATGTATGAATGATGAAGAGTGAAATTCTGATAGTCAAATGATTGCACAGTATATATACTTCAACAGAATATTTAACACCAACATCAATGAAAAAAATATATATTACCAAATATAAGTCTAAAGATACAAACAGCAACAAAGACACACATTTTCACCAAACGATTATATCTTTATTTTTAATACAATACAATGCACATCACATTGTAAAAACAGCTATGGAAAAGACCATCAAACTGTACAAAGGGATGTACCAAAAAGACCATGTTGTGCAAATTCAAACTAACATAGGCAGCCCAAAAGCCCATAAGAACACCAGCACAGTGGTTCGAAAAAAATTACTAAGGGGTTGTTGTTCAAAAGTTGCAATTGATCGCAAGTTGAAGTTGTTAGGAATACACCAATCAAAATCGTTGTTTCATGCGCGTCTTGTTAGATGTGCGCACCATGCGCGAATGAAAATGTGCGTTACCATTTGAAAAGTTGCAGTTGATTATGAGCAACACCCCACAAGACATACACTGTGAGCAGAATGTACGAAAGCCTGGGGCAAAGTAAGCAACCTATTTTCAAACATCAACAGTAGTTTAACTTAAGATGGACACAAATGAAATTTCCATCCTTCTTATTCTGTGTAAAATGTTGAGCAAGAGTTGCACCTGGTCCTTCATTTTGTTGTCATGAAACTATTGTGAATGCTTGAATGAATAAAGTTATTTATTGATTTGTGTCAGTCCTTTGTTCCTACAGATCATAGTGAAGCTAATTTACGTCAGTATAGCAGTCCAGCCACTCAATATATGACATCAGTACTGTTGTTCCCTTTCCTCGTGCTAACTATTTATTACGCACAGACCCAGTCACACCTCTTGGTTTAAAGCAAACCTTGGCTAGTTTGAAAGCACAAACCCGAGACTTTCGGTATGTGAGTGTGCAGAGCATGATACAGGGCATGCGCTGTGTGACTACATCACACACATACAGCATTGCTCTAACCTCAGTCTAGGGAGAGCACGAGACACACAATGAGACACACAGTGTATATCCTGTATCACTCTCTGTGTTTGTGCACAACGAAACCCAAGGGTCTGTTCTTGCAGACTAAACCTTGGCCTAGCATTATTTGGCAACGAAATGGCAGATTTCTATGCCAAAGCAGCACTGGGAGATAATATTACCATCAACAACAAGCTATCCTTATCGGAATGTAAAAATATAATACATAGCAAGTATATCCACATTTGTCAAGATAGATGGTCACAATCAAAATGTTTTCTGAAGCAATACAAGATTAATGTAAATAATATGTACCAATGTAATTTGAAGTGGCCAAGTGAAAAAACCATACGTAGATTAAGGCTTGGAGTCATCGGACTTAACGAAGACCTCTTTAGGCTGAATATTCATCCGACTAGGAAGTGTAATATCTGTGATGAAATGGAAACTATTACACATTTTTTGACAAAGTGCCCTAAGTACATTATTGAAAGATCAATGCTGCTAACCGAAACAAATATTTCAGAGCCTCAAAATATTATGTTCCTATTAAAAAGTGAAAAATCACATGAACAAGAAGCATTGATCTGTTTCGTTCACAGAACAAAACGGCTGCCTGAAAAACATTATTGACTGACATATCCATCTTTGTCTCAAATGTAAATTATCGTGCTTGACAAAATATCATTACATTTAAATATATACTCTACAAAGTTAAGGATGTTTTGCATGGATGCATATCCGGTTTTATATTCATTTAATTAGTCATCATCCATTACTTGTATAATGATATGATATACGTCATACTAATATCATTCATTCCTCGCCTACAAAAGTTACTTCATACTTATATTGATTGTAATATTCCTGTAATTGTATAAATGAAATCACTTTGAATTCTCTCCGCGTTTCCAGATAACTTAGGTACCCCAAAGTGAGCTGGACTGTCTGTACCCGAGTGACATAGGAAACATGGTTTCTGAGAAGCTCTCGAAACGTACCTCGAGCGGGCTTGTCAGGACGGTACCGTTTAGTCCTGGCAGTTTACAGTGAACTGGCAGGGTACCTGGTATCTGTAACTTTTAGTTTAGGGTCCTTATTATCCAATTTTCTCGTTACTGATTAAAAAATATATATGTTAAAAAATTTGCACTGATAAAACAAATTATTTGTATGTATGCATATTTAAAAAGTGATATAAATACGAAATTTTATGGCGAAAATAGTCAATGATGACAGATTGCCAACCAAATCAAACGAAGAAGAAGAAGAAGAAGATTAATAAAATTTGAAGGGTGCTTTGTGAAGGCAGAAATAGGGAGAAAAAACGCCTACTTAATCTAGCTCAAGTCTAACACCTTCAACGTCAGTTGTCTTCTCTCTGTATTTTTGCCTTCAAGAAGCCTCTTTCAAACGCTGGGCATGTTGGCTTTGATTATAACTGTGTGATGGAGCATTTAAAGGTCCACTATTATGAAAATACAAGTAGATCTGTATTGATGTATTATAATAATAATAATAATATACTATACTTATAAAGCGCATATCACATACAATGTCTCTATGCGCTGATTAAAGAGAAAAGGCAAAGAGAGAAACAATAGTTGTTAAGTACATGTGCTCAGCAAAGAAATTAAAATTGAACTCAGCATTTGAAGGCTTTTTTAAATAAAAATGTTTTTAGACGTGCCTTAAAATTGTCAGTGGTGTCTGAAAGTAATTTTTCCTAATTTTTCTAATAAATTGCCCATCCCGGGCGGCGTTTCACCAAATCGTTCTAAAATTTATGAATGACTTTTAAGAAAGCCTGGAGTACATTATTGAGCCTGATACACAAAACATCCTCAATCATCTAGCACAAGAAGTAGTATCAGTTGTATGTAAATTCATTCTTTAAGTTTAAAGGCTGTTGAGAAGACTGACAAGAAATTATTTTAGGAACTAATCATCATTATACTCAAATTTTGTTAAATAACAAATATGGAGTACCTGACATGAGCTCAAGATCGATGCCAGAGAGGATAGGGGTTGTTGAAGTATTGTCCCATGTAAATGCTCCATCTGTCACCTAAGAAAAAAAATTCAATTCAATAAACTTTAACAAATACAGAGATGTAATAATGATAAAGTAATAAAAAGATTTATACAGCACAATCACTCTGTGCATATACTGTACTGATAACAGGTAACAAATTATTACTCTGGCTATAACTACAGAGCCAGCCAATGGCTCTCAGGTACTTTAGGAAGAAATTCTTACCAGGCTCCCATTCATACCTGGGTTGAGTGCAGAACATTTATCAACCATTAGAGAATATATATCAGATCAGAAATTGGAATATGGATAACCAAATAGCTGAATCAAATACATATATCAGCTCAGAAATTGGAAAATGAATAACCAAATATCTGAATCATATATTTTCCCATGGAAAAAAAAGCAGTAAAACCTTCTACTTAGCCTTCTTCTCAGTGGGAAAGGGAAGATCTGTGTATTTCAAAGCTCTGATTTACACATTCTCCATCTATGTATGGTGTGGTGACAGATAGAAATTATAGCATGCTGGTGCCAATCAAATTTGACTCTGAGGTGGGGTTGCTAGAAACTTGCAATCAAAATTGCAAGTTGCAATCTATTAATCCGAATCATTGTTTCAGGAGCATTGTGAGAGAAGCGCAAACAAAATTGGGCTATTCAATTTGAATTTGATTTTTATTTAAATCCAACTTTCTAGCAATGCCTAATTTGTGTGTTTGGTAGAAATCCCCTCAGTTCCAAATTAACAACATAGACAATATCTGCTGTACATGCTAATTGGGAACCCATAATCAACATCTGACTTACCTTTAGAATCACATCACTTGGAAGGCCATTTTCAGCTTCGCTCTTCAGTCTGAGAGCGGGCGAGTGCCAAGCCTGTGTACCGACTCAATACAGTGAAGCCCGATCCGTCATATCGTCGTCATCACTCTCGTGCAAGAGCCGGTAAGAGTCGGAATGTGTGTGTCTACTTTTATGAGACTTCATGACCCTACCTCTTGGGTCAATCACTTTGGTGCTTGGAATCTGCTGTAAATGTAAATGCTGATCCCATAATCAACATGTCACTCACCTTTAGAATCACATCACTTGGAAGGCCATTTTCAACTTCGCTCTTCAGTCTGAGAGCGGGCGAGTGCCGANATTTTTTTTTGGTACAAAACGCGCCAAAATTGCTGAAGGGGGCGCCAAATTTCAGCTGATTACCTTTTCTCCTCCTAGTCAGCGTCTCAAGAGAAAGGGGGAGGGTGGGCGCAAAATTTCAAATTTCTCAAGCCCCCGTGTATTCAAATTTTGGGTAAGCGGTTGATTTCTGTGTTCTTGGTATCGTATGGTTTCAACACTGTAAACCTTTTTAGACAGAATAAAATAATTGTGAGCCCGATACATGAAAAGGGTGTCTCTATAAGTCGTTTTATATACTAAATTGGTAAATTTTCACACGGGTTTTTCATCCTGTGTTTTGGACATTAAGCTCCCTGAAATATTCTAAATGAGCTGTAACATCTACTTTTGGTTGTTTAGCACGTAATACTACTTGGTGGGAGGGTTCCAAATGGGAGGATTTTAAATATCGGACACATTTGTTTAAATAGTTGCCTTTAATAGCTGTATGATAGTCCAAACTCTCTCAAAATAGTCAAGATTGAAAATATTCAATCAAGTTCTAAGGTATTATTCCGATGGCTTTGTTATAGGATGAAATTTGCTCTGTACAGAGTTGAATTTTTCATTTGTTGTTTTAAGAGAGAAAACGTTTGGCCAGCACTAGAGAGTTGACAGACTGGTATGATGATTTAGAGACCCCCAGAAATGTTTGAATGCCCCCCAAAGACCGACCCTTATAAAAAAAAAAAATATATATATATATATATAATGGCCCGACCTGAATTTTTTTTGTTTTTGCGTTTCATCAGAATTGAAAAAAATCACACTAAAATTGTAAATTAACATGTTTAATATGATCTGGGCCCCGTAATATAGCTTTCCCAATGATCGTATACGATTAATATGAATTGCAAATCTATGGAAAATCGTGTGCTAAAGTTTGCAATTTATTTCTGATTGTCTTTTAGTGGAGGTTTTTTTCATGTAAATATTATGTTCATCTTATAAATGTAGTTGTTTATGTATTGTTAATGTGGTCAGGACCCCTTTGAAAACCAGCCAATGGCTGAACAGAGCCATCCAACCCGCAAGTTCATCATGAAATACTGAAACAGTGTTCGATTGTTTTTAATATAAAACAAGATATAATCTATTTCCGTAAAATAAAGTGGGTCATGGGACAATCGATCCTTACGCCGTGTATTGAACTATGCTGGCACAACAATCGCATGTCGGTTCCGATTTGAATAGTATTACAAAGGACCATTGAATTTGCGGTCGATTTAATTTTTCGAAAATAGTTTATATCCTGATATAAAAAAAAATCTGACGGTTTTTTATTCAATGGAGAGCATCCAAACAATTATGTTTTGGCCATAATGATGGCGCGGTCAAAGAGGTCATGTTCAATTGCCTAGCAAATTACAGCATAATGTACTAATGATAAAACCATACATTCTGTGGTGCGATTGGGGGATGAAATATGAAAAATACCTTCAGAAATAGCGTTTTGCCTATATATGTTTTCCACATTGTAAAAAAGGTGTAAAACTGTAGCGATATGGAAATATGGAAATTCATTCATTCCAAACATCGTCGACATATACAGAATGCATTAAATCATGTACATGTATGTGAACTTGAACTTGAACTTCAACTTGAACTTGAACTTTATTATCCATAACATGACAACATAATACAATGCAATAACATTTTGAATTGACAGAACATTTCATTAGTAATGATGTAACATTAGGATAAATGGTATCAGAAAATAGCAAGATTTGCTAATCGAGTCTGACACCAGACAATATGAAAATTACGAAAATGATTACAAAAATTCTAGCATGTGTGAGTATCTTTTGTAAGTATAATCTATTTGAGAATTCGATCTTTATAATTTCATCAAACTTCATAGTGGCTTTCCTGGCATCGAGTTGGCTGTTATGTTATAGTGAATGGTTCTGCTCTTTTTATTAAAGCAGGCCCTGCGGTAGAGGGGAGTAGGGATTCATTTGCTCACCCTATAAAAAGTGTCTTTTCCCCAATGTCTCATAACTTTTTAACTGGAGACCTAGTAGCAAGATTAAATCATATTTATCTAATATGTACCTGGACCCCTAGGAAGAATAGAGGTAGGCCTATTTCTTTTCATTCCTCTGAAAGGTCGTTCGAGCCAGTCTTTCTAATTCAATTTTTTTTTACACATGGAATTTCATTATATTTTTTTAAATTATATTTTGATTTATTTTGTAATATGTTTAGTCTTTTAACTGATATTGATTGGAGAATGAAGTACAATAGAATAGAATACAATTATTCCCTCCGCCTTTGGAACCTGTTACTACTCTTTTTCTTATTCCTAAAAGAAATCACGAGATCCTTTCACTTTATTCATGTATTCATATTTTTTCGACCGTCTCCTTTCTTTTGCTACTACTTTTCAGTTTCTTCCGATCCCATGAAGTTGCCAATTTGGACCCATCCAAAGTAACATCGCTGACGACATATGTCGTGCATAATCTCGACGGGGATGTTACGTAAGTATAACCACCCCCCCCCCCAAAAAAAAAACAACAACACCCAAACTGAGAAATCCAAATTATTGAATTTTGTGGTGCAATATTCATTCACATCGTTGCATTTGTCGTATTTGTGGAAATGTTGATATTTTGATGTAATATACGCTGCAAAAACGCTGTTGTTAAATCTAACGCCAGCCGGAATCTATATATATACAACTACCTAGGTCATTATGATGGACTAACGTTCAGCGTACGCTCCTTGAGCGCAAGCCTAACGTCAGTTCACCGTCTCATCTGCGTATACTATGCGCATGGGGAGTGTTTTAATTAAAGAAACGCTGGACCAACGCAGGCTAAAAACGCAAAGGTGTGAGTCGGTCTTTACAGTTGTGATAGGAATGTGAATCTGTACATGATACAAACCTAAAGTGGAGTAATTGAAATGTTCTATTAATTTTGTCAGTCAATTAAAGAAGCTTGCCACTCTTACTCGAAATTGTTCCACAAATATTTTTGTCTCATATATCCCTTTTCACTCGATTCCCTTTTTTTCACAGAGAGAAATGTGTCACAGGATCATTGTTAGATTTACAACATGACGTTACTGCAAAGGGAATAGATTTTGAGTGTGTGGATGACCCAAGGTAAATTTTACATTTTAAGTTTTATTTAAATAATAAGGGGGAAATGGAGTGGGGGGGTGGAGAAGGGAAAGAGGGAAGGGGAGGGGGCAACTGCCGTGATATGATAACTGCCATTTTCGAGTCTAATTTTCACCCTCTTATTATCTTATTTTGAGAGAAAAGCCAGCTTTTAAAATGATTGCACATGAATGGGGGAACGGGGATCACAGAACAGACATATCAGACAGATAATGATACAATATTTAGTTATTTATCTTGTAATCATTAGCAAAAATAGAGTATTTTTAAATGGTATAATTTTGTTGTTGTTATCACATTGCTGTTCGTTTGGTTATTTTTCTCTTTTGGAAGGGTAAAGGGCAGGTGATTACTGCTACTGTGCGAAATAATGCCCCTGTAATACAAATTATATCCCATTCAAATCCAAGTCAAAATTGTATCGTTTGTAAAAATATCGCGTAATTTATTCTTAAGATTCTTACGGTATAGTTTTAATCACAACGCGATATAATTTCCGCATTAAGTCGAACGCCAATTCAATGCTCCTTTGTAATGATATTTAAATCAGGACTCGTTTGCGATTGTGCTGTTCGCACAGTTCAATACGTACGGATGAGTGTCTCATAAATCCCTTAATTCTTCAAAAGTGTTTTTAATTCTGTTATTACTTTTCAGCATTACACGGTACGTCCAGTGCATCCAGAATCCAGAACATGATCTATGTCGGCTATCAACAAACTCAGCACCAATGACATTCGGTCCATCCACAGTACTAGTCATCCTCTTCCAATTTATATGCATTCTTTCAGTAATGTAATGACCGATGATATTTTTGTAGTCTATGGCTGAATCGAGATTATTCTTTATTAATGTTCTACGAAATGGGGTGAATAGCGATACTAAGGTTGTTAATAAGAACAAACCTAAAGATTATTCATATCTTACGACGTGACCCAATTTAAGGGACCTGTGCCCTATATTGCATAAAAAGTTGGGTTTAAACGAAAGTAAAACAATTAAACACAACTCCAATTTCAACCAATCAGGAGTGCATATTTAAGAGTTGCGTTTTAACGCAACTTCTAATGCCAAAGAGCCCAGCTCTTGAATATGCCATTTATGAAGTTGAACAAAATAACTAAAAATGGGTTATTAGACTCTGATACATTAATCATTTTGTGCCTAGTGATTTCCATGTTTCTATTCACCCTCTTTCAATGAATTCTTCTTTGTACTATTTTGTATTTGAAAGCACTAATTCATTAAAAGCCTGCTCTATTTTACTGATTTAATAACTATATTTCATATATATGTTTATTTGAATAGATACATTAAAATAGAGTAGAATAAGTCCCATTTCATTATCTGAAATACTTCATACTTAATCAAAGACGTCTCTGAAAGTGACTTCTAAGTATGAAAATTCTGTAGGAGACATGTGAGTTATTTTATCACTCTGAACAATATAGCAGCTTTAGAATCTTATACGTAGAGCGAAACCAAGAAAAGTTAGCAATGCGAACATATTCTATTGTATTCCAGATAAGTTATCGCCAGGAGATGTCGATCTGATTGAACGTTTTTAGTACATAGAAAAGGGGCCAATTGAAATGATTGTTACACAAACTTCCTCGTACGCCGAACCAATCAGAATCAGTGTCATGATTATATGTATAGAGGACAAATTCCGTCAAATGAGACTTATTCAAAATGATTCCAGGGCCCTTAACATAGATATTTCCAATCGAACTATGGCATTGTGCCTATTGACTTCGGTATCTCTTTTCACCCCCTTTCATGGAATTCGTCTTTGTACTATTTTGAATACACTAATTCATTAAAAACCTGCTCTATTCTCTTGATTTGTTAATTGTTTTTCATATATATATATATATATATAAATATCTTTATTCAAATAGATGAATTACAATAGGGTAAAATTAGTCCTATTTCATTATCTGAAATACTTCATACTCAATCAAACGCATCACTGAAAGTGACTTCTATAAGTATGCAATTTCTGTAGGAGCTATGTGAGTTATCTATTCACTCTGAACAATATAGAAGCTTTAGAATTTTATACGTAGAGCGAAATCAAGAAAAGTTAACAATGCGAACAAATTCTATTGTATTCCAGATAAGATATTGCTAGACGATGTCGATTTTATTGTAAGTTGTTAATCAGCCAATAGGCGGGTTTACTAATAGATGCAAATTTTATGCATACCTCTAATACAAAGGTTGTTCTTGACAACCCGAAAGCTTGCCCGAGGCTTGCCCGACATAGCAACAAGTAATGTATGCAAACTGGATTCCAAATATTGTAGTCTTATTGTTATCAACCGG
>BQKZ01010620.1:0-18531 GCA_036244855.1 Temnopleurus reevesii | reverse complement strand
CCAAACTTGAAGTCTGTCGGTGTTTGGAGTAGACCTCGCAAGATTCTGACGTATTTCCGGTCGTTTCTGTATCACTTCTGTAAACTGACCAACGGTGTCGGAGCTCGGTTTACGGACCGTTTTGCTCTCTCAACACCAACACCAACACCGAACACCGTACTTGAAGTCACCCAGTGTGGTAGTGCGCGTGCCACAAAGGAGAATTGTGTGCGAATTGTGTTACTAATGATGGAAGTCTGTTATTAAGGCAACGCACCTTATTTCTGACCGAATTATATAGAATAATAAAAACTATAATTTAATCAATTCAAAGGGCTTAATGAATCTGGTATTACTCAAAGAAGGAGAATATTCTGAGGATTATTTAGAAATAATACTATCTGACTATAGTCTATAGACGAAGGGGGTACCGTATGAGCACCAGTTTGCGGCCGCTTAAGCAGTTTTGCTCTTCCACAAGTCACAAGATCCAGCATTTCAAGTTTATTTTCAGATCATAATTTAGCCGAAATTCTGGGCTTTAAATTGATGTGCATAACTTAATGAATGGCGCCCGTATATTCGCGCAGCGATCGCCAAGCGACATGGGACGGGTGTTTCCGGCCGCCTGCCTGGTGATTTGAGCCTCCATAGGGATTGTGTTGAAGCGTACGTGCGCTTATTTGGGCGCGCATTTAACCTAAGTGCGCGCCATGTGCGCGCCATAGACAAACTGCATGAGTCTTGGTGGCCGATTATACCAGGATGGCCGGAAACCGGTCCTTGTACGGTATTGCTCAGAATCGACTGCAAATCAACTGCAACTTTGGAAATTGCAACGCGCATTTTTATTCGCGCGCGATGTGCGCATTTACCAAGACGCATATGAAACAATGATTTTGATAGGCGTATTCGGATCAACTGCAACTTGCGATCAATTGCAACCTTTGAGCAATACCCCTAAGATGGAGCAGAAAAAAAGCGCAAAAAAATATTTGGACTACGACTACGACTTACGAGGAACAGCTTCTGACAACGTCTTTCTTATAAGCTGTAGAAGTTTTTGGAACACATTTAAAGGCATGCATATTTTCTGAGTAAATAAAGGACAATTATCAACTTTTATTGCGGCCGGCTGTATTTTTTTACTTACATTATGTCACAGATGACTATACTAGATTAACATGAAATAGCATAGTCTAGAATCATTACTTGGGATTTGTAAAAACTTTCAATTTTTTGCTTGAATTTTAGATACATGGAATCATAATCGCAAAAGCTTCCTTGATCCCATGCATAGACAAGTCACAGAGTTTGACTCGCACGTATCGGTCATAAACACAACGTGCGTGTATGCATGCCTTTTTATTACGCGGGCCTTACATGAGCTGAGCGTACCATACAAAAGATAGCATACCTTATTACACAGGCACTTTTTTAGATGTCCACTTACATTTTTTCTAATTTTAAGCTTTTGAAAAAAAATTGATGTACCAACAATTTGTTGGGACCCGTGGAGGTTCAAATATTCCCAAATATCTTAGGAAGAAAAAAGATTTTCGGCCTAGCCTAGGAGAAAATTAGATTGATATAACACAAGTTTTAAATGACTGTCCAAAGAATTGCATAGACTTTGGCAATTATTTGACTTTGGGGGTGTTGCAGGAAGTTGCAATTGATTGCAAATAACTAAAAATCAGTTGCAAATTGAAACACACATTTTTGTTTTCTGTGTTTTATCTAGATGTGCATGAAACGCTTATGTTGATTGGTACAACTTTCTGGTAAATCTCCCAGACAAGTATGACTGTGGGAGTACAGTAACTGTGCTTGTAATATGTTCTGTAACAAGCTTTGGAAAGAAACTGCAAGATTATAATCTGTGTTTTCTGCTTTGTTTTTCCATTTTCATTGGAATTGCAGAACATGATGATCGCTCAAGAGAAGTACCAAGCGGGAACTGGCGAGGAGGAGGAGGTGGAGGTAGCAGGGGCAGTGGAAGAGGAGGTGGCAGCAGTGGTAGTGGTGGTGGGCGAGGAAGAAGCAGAAATGATGTTTGGGTACAAAACGACAGAAATGATAATTTCAGAGGACAAGGTCGTAATGACTATGACAATAATAGATACAGTGACAGAGATTGTGGTAGTAGAGGAAGGGGAAGGGGAGGAGGTGAAGGAAGCAGTAGAGGTGGTGGGGGAGGCGGAGGAAGCGGGGGCAAATGGAGAGGTGGTCGTGGAGGTGGCAGAAGAGACAACCGGAGAGGAGGTCGTCGAGGTGGTAGTCGAGGTGGCGGTGGAGGCAGCAGGGAAATGAGTGATAGGAGTTCAGACCAAGTACATCCAAGGTCAAGATTAGATGATGATGATGTGTCTATGGACGATGGAGACAACCCAAAGGCTAATTCCAGATTGTAAGTTTAAACCTAGAAGAGGGAAATGTGGATCCATCTCTATAAATGTTATCTACATCACTTATAAAAAGAGATTGATAAAGCAAATGAATGAAGTTAAAATGAAATAAACAATTGTTTCGAGTGGAAAATGTACGTGCGCTTTACTTTAAAATGTTACTCTTAAAGTTTGCAGGTTATGAATTAGCTAGGCAATTTGAAATAGCAATACTCCTTGTTCATTATTGATGATGATTTTTAAAAAATGTTCCTTTTCTCGTTGTGAAATTAAAGATATTGGCAGAGAATTCTGGAATGTTTGCTTCTAGTGAAATGACAATTAATAAGGGTATGAAAATGTATTGAAGATGAACTAAGATGTTATTTATGAATGATAGATGTGTAGTTTATTGCTTTTGTATTAGGAGAATGCATGTTAAATAAATCATGATAATTAATCTCCTCCAGTAATCCCTATGGAGGGCGGAAATCTGCACATCAGAGAAGACAACAGAACAACGATAGGAGAGGAGATTCATCACAGAGCTCTAATATGTCAAGACTAGGTGTTCCCTTCAAGGATGGCTCAAGGCATAGTGGTGGTGGTGGAGGTGGAAGGGATGATGAAACCTGGTGCAAGGTCATAGTGAGTATTGGAGATTATTATCCCTATCGCATAGCCCTCTTATCTGAAACCGTGTGTCTCCATTCAATTTGCTTCTCAGTTTTGGAATGGTGTCATCTAGGCTTTAAGTCATCACAGCTTTTCTGATCAGAGTTTTTAGATAATTCCATTATTTAAGATGGTAGAGACATTTATTCCTGTCAAAAAGTCTTTTCTTCAGGACACGGACATAATCTCAAGTTGGTCATCGGGTGAATCTATGGTTTCTTGCTTTTTAATGGATCTGTATAGTTACTACTTTATTTTGAAGTGAGTAATCATTCATTCTTGTAAAAAAAAAAGAAATATATTGTATTTTACTCAGACCAGGATACCGAACTTTCTTTTCTGTCGATCTTCTTATTATACCGCTTATATACTGTATTTCTTGTTTCACCAGATTCCTTATGGCAAGAAAAGTGACAAGGAGTGGTTAATCAAGACTATCCAAGGTGCCTGTAAAGAACCCTTCATCCCACAAGAGGTAAAATCATTATTTTTTTAAAAATTTATTCTAGAAATTCATTTTGTATGTATCATTTTTAGGATGCAATTGCAATGTCTATCAAATTTACTTTGATGTGAGTTTTGATTTATGGATTTATGATATTTTTTTGTGAATATGAAAAAATGAATGAACAAAAAGAAGAAAAGTAACAGCCAGTAATCTATTACTCATAATTAAGCTACAATTGGAATCGATAGCATTGTTATCTTTGTGGTTAAAACTTCATTCTGTAGTAGTACAATTATTTATTTGACATACCAGTACATCTCATGCAACAAAATTATATCTTTACACCTTTTAACTGTATTATTGTACATTCGCAGTTTTCCTATGACAATCAGAATGCCATTTTCTATGTGGATGATTTGTCAACTGGTGATGCATTGAAAGATGTCAGCAACAGAATAACAACAAAAAGTGGATACAAGGTAATTTTTCTCTTGACAACCATAGAAAAAAATTGTTGTAACCATTCTAATATTATGAAGTCGATTTTAGATATTCCCTCATACAATTACAATAAATCAAATGACTTTTAAATAAGCAGATGATAGATATTTGATGACATAAGAAAAGCAAATTGATTGGCTAGGTGTGCCATCCTTCTGGGAATACTACCGGAAATATTAATGTTAGACCCCAATTACTGCGACTCTTACACTATGCTTTTTGTTGGTGTAAATGCCTGCTGGCCCAAATATTTTACCAAATGTGGGCTAGTGTTTGTCCTAGCTCCTTAGTTTGCTATTGAGCCAGCCCCGAGCCAGCCTATTTTCGATGTACATGCATCCTGGCCCAAAAGCCATTGTAAAGTTGGGTCTACAATACTGATAACATAGGCACATTCCTCATTGCAATCCCCCTTTGGGCTTTATGTCAATTAAAATATTTCTCTGATCGTTTCTATGGTGAGAATCGCAGTGATCGGAATTATTTACAATAATAGGCTAGTCCATCTTTTTTGTCTGTAAATGTACAAAACTTTTGCAGCTGATGCAATGAAGCAAGTGTCTGATGGTTGTGACACAGAAGTTATATGAGCTCTTAGTTTTATCTGAAATATTGAAGTGAAGACAAACATTTTTATTTAGCCACAATAATAGAAAAAGAGAAAAAGTAAATCGATTGAAATTGGTTATGGGATAGTTTTGTAGTGATCAATGATTCCTTTGCTGACATAATTTAACCTTTTACAATGTGTGATTTATAATCCAACAGATCATCATCCAGACACGTCCATGTAGACCACCAATCAAATCTGTCTTTAACGAAAAAGATCTAGATCTGCTAAAACAAGTAATGAGTAGACGATACGACCCCTCTGCCAAATCCCTTGACCTTGGAAATCTCTTAAATGATGGCGGTAAGTTGAGTGAATTGGTTTTTGTCTGCCTGTTTGTTTATGTTTGTACCATAATCCAAGAACAAGAGTGCTGCAGCCAGAGTTGTTTGATATATTTGGTAACTTTGAAATGACAACATGCACAATGTTCTAATTATGGTTATACTTACTGAGTGCAGTTAGATTGTACATATATCAGCTGAATCAAAAGTTTAGGTAATGAAAGAAAGAAATTGATTGATATGATTGATCATTCAAGAATACAATTTACATGACTTTCGTTCTCAGTCAAGATATTTGGTTCAGACGTTTTTCTTTCTTTTTTTTGCTGAAGGTATATAAATGCTCATTCTAATGTATAGAATGTTATTCATGCTGCTAGGTTGTATTCACTATGTATACATTTAAACTGTAAGTAAATTTATATTTGCAAGCAAATTTAATTGCTTATGTACTTTGATTTTGACCAACTTTGATTTTGATCAACTTTGATTTTACATCCTCAATTATTTATATTATTTAAATGATAATTGCAGTTCTTGATATGGAATTTTTTTTCACAGATTTAAAAGGGAAGCTGAACATCGTTGTGGAAAGACCAGCTCATTTTGCTGCAATCCTCAAAATAATTACAGAAAACATTCCAGAGGTAATTCCTGTATTCATTTATTAGCTTTATTTTTGTATCATTGATATGTCATGCATTATTGAATTCTCGTTTGTGATGTTATATAAAACCTTTCACATCTTTGAATTGAAATAAACATTGGGGAAACATGGAGGTTTTCTCACGTTTTACAGTGACTTTTACCCATTTTGTTTTCAGAAATATTTTCCATTTGAAATTTTTAAAAATGGAAAGATTATATTTGATAAAGGTAGAGGAAGTAAGACATTTATTCTTTAGAGTCTTGAAAGTCTAAGCATGGAGCAAACCTGGAGCTACTTTTCAGGTACAATAAATATTGATGAACAGAAATTTTATGATATGGTCCCTTGTAAGTTGTAAACTATGGAGGTTCGTCAAATTTGAATTCATTAAAGCCCAAGGACAGTTTTTCTTCAAATCTATATGAAATGAATTATAGTATCATAAACATATTACACAAAGGATTGTGCGAAAAATGAATGAGTTTTGGAAAAGCTATAACCTAAAATGTGCAAATTTTTATAGTGTGGTGAAGCACCACGCTATTTCAATATTTTCTTTCTTGATAAAGGACAACTTCCCATTCTCAGAATTGGATGAAAATTTAAGAATTTAATTGTTGTGTATATCTCTATATCATTTTATTGTCAAATCTTGGAAATAACTTTGTATATGCTTGATAACGAGCAAAATAATGCTATAACCAAGAGAGGGTGCTAAATATGATTTAACGGTCAAATTCAAATTTTCAAAAGAATCAGTTTGTAAGAAAATATGCTATGGTCTAAAAATGTGTATAAGAATTACATATCCCCAAAATTCAAATTTCTTCATCTTTACCAAAACTGTACTTGGGCTTTAAAGAAGGTATTTATTTTTCTCTTCCAGATGACAATACTTCAACTTGATGCCAACAAGCTGTACAATCTGAAGAGCATGTCTGATCTACCTTTGAAGATGCCTAACATTACATCACTCAGTCTTGCAAAAAACAATGTAAGTATATTCAAATAGACTTCAATGGGGGAATCTCATTAGTCTAATTATCACTAATTCTCCTCTTAGATATAAAATGGTGGTTGTTACGAATCAGTGTTGACATTTCATGGGAGAATGGATGGGCAGAGTAAGATATATTTGATAACTATCAATTCTTTTATTTATTAATTATTTGGTCCTTTCACATCCACCAAAAGAAGAAAATTATTTTGCTGATTATTTGACTATGTATGCTTTAGAATGCAAGTGAATAAGCATACATTTATTATCAATTCATTAGGGGTTCTGTTCGTGTTTTTTTTTATCAGCTGAGATCAGAGAACGAGCTGAACCACCTAAAGGGGCTGAATCTGAAGGAGCTGACACTCGATGGTAACCCACTCTGTGATAACTTCAGGGAACAATCCACTTATATAAGGTATGGCTGAACTAGTCCAGAGGGACCAACTCAGGACAGATTCCAGAAGGATAGCATCTTGTTACCAAGCAACAAGATGACTGGCATCTGGTCCTGGTCATGTGATAGTGGTCGTGTTGGTGATGATGTTGATATTGAGGAATTTGGCTTTAGCCTGGCCTTTGGTCTGAAATGATGTACTCCTTATACAGAGCTGCCAAGTCTCCCTTATTGAGAAGGTGATATCCTAAAAAGTAGTTGATGTTTTTTAAAGAAATGTCAGATTTTCTACAGTCGCCGTGATTCATTCATTGATTTCCTCCATTGGACTGTGTGTCAGGTTGGCAGCTCTGCTCATATGGTCTCCATGGATTTATGGATTGCCGAGTAAAACTGATCATAGGCTCTGAGGCTTTCATTGGATTATAGGGATGGAGTGTGTTTGAAGCAAAGGGATTCTTAAATGGCACAGAGTGGTGAAGCTGAAATTTGCCCTAGTTTCTAGAGATGGAGTGTGATCATGGTTAATGATGGAAATGATATTGATTCATTCCACTTCTACCTGTTTTCCTTTTCAGTGTTATCAAAATCCTTACACGTGTTCTGCAAAATCAAAAGTTTGTGTTTGGTCACTTCCAGTATAAAGAACAGTCACAATTATTAATGTTTTGTTAAACGTGAAATGCAAGCACTGCCTAATTTCCTTACCCCTCAAAAATGTTCTGCACCCTTTGGTTTTGGAGAAGATGACAAATCTGCATGTCCTCTTGAATGTCATAGAATTATATGCGTGGTTTACTTTGGTTTTGATAACTGAGTGACAATGGTTCATTTATATAATATATTGAAATTTCTTCTAGTTCTGAATCATCTTATTAGCCTCCAGTTTTGTTTGCAAGACCTCAATTAATTTGTATTTGTTCCTTTGCTTGATATATCTATTTTTACTGCTATACTCTCTTGGGTTGATGGAAATTCAAAGTATTCCCTGTAGTCAAGTTGTTACTGACATATTGCCTTTTTCTGTCTCTTCAATTATGCTATCAAGGGGAATAGAATAAAAAAATAATTCTGAAAGCATTCTGTCTTATCCTGTTGACAAAAAGTAACAATATCTAAAACAAAAACAAAAACATTTATTATTTTATTCTAAATCTAAATAATATTACAGGTTAAGACTCATATTTTAATTTCGAGCTGATAATTATTATGGACGAATCAGTCTCTTCACAAACATTTCACCATTCCATTGCATGATATACCTTTTCTCTATTTCCATGTGTTCTGTTTTATCCTTGTCTCCCTTTTTTTCGCCCTGTGCTACTTTCTATTGAAAATGAGATGAACATTACAATACACCATTACTCAAGTAGAAATAAAATTTCATGAGAAAAAGTTGTCTGAGGAATGTACTGGGAATAGACCATGCCAAAGTTTTCCTTAAAAAACCAGTTGCTGTAGAAAAGCCCATCAACCATGTTTGAAGACACAATTGATCTCCTTGCAAGAAGATACATGGTATATCCATAGATTATTCTCTGGACGAATGGAAAGAAGTACAGGGATAACATCATCAAATAATAGGTTCCTCATCTTTGAGCAAATATCAGCGTCAATCCATTGCTGGATCAACCATCATCATTGCCCTGAAATGTGAGTGTCATATGTACATCACAATCACCAACACCTAAACCTGTTCTGCAAGTACAGAGAAGACGAGTATAGAAGGCCTGTATACCAGAGGATGAAGAAAAATTGAAGGAAAAAAGCAACACTTGCTATGACCACTCGTGGTCTGTGACAGAAGTCACCGCAGGTCCCGACAGTTTAGAGCGTCCATGACGGGTAAGATCCTCAATGTAAGAGGGCAACCTAAGACAGACGCTCAAACGGGGACCTGCCATCGATACATGCTTATTAGGCTACAGGAGTAGCGCTGAGATGGCTGGACTTCAAGAAGATTACAACCTCAACTTGAAAATACACCTTCCGTTGAAATTTCCTGCAGGCCAAATAGAATGCACAGGGTTGAATGAAGCTCTGTAGTGATGAAACAATCTAGCATTGTTGTCATTCATGACATACAGGTATGTCTGGAGAAATATCAATTAACATGCACATGCTTTGAACTGAAATAAAAGGAAGGTAGCTTTGGCATGGTTATTTTCATGTACAATTCCTCCAAGAAGAATTTGAGACAAATCTTGTAATATACTTCATGGATTGGTGTATTTGTGTTCACCTCATTTGCACCTGCTATGCATATGTGTTTGCTCTTGTCACCCTTTCTTCTCCCTCATATTCATCTGTTTGCGTCCTGTACCTTCCTTTTTATACGTATGTATCATCATAGTTAAATGTTGGGGGAATTCCTTCTAGAATCGCATCAAACTTTTATCTCACGATTAATAATATTTAGGCAATGCAGTTTTAATAAATTTGAATAGAGATCTACATGTAAGTAAAGAAATTAAGGGGTTTTATGAGTTACTGACAGGGCTTTTTAAAAAAGTAATGGCTTGATGTAAGTTAAGGGTTAAAATAATGAAAGGCATGCTTGCTGTGTTAAAGGATTGTGTTGTCCTGTGCCTTGATTTGGTGAGTATTTAGGTAAGTTTTGCTTTGTTTCTAGCATGGTGTATGACTTGGAAAGTCATTTGGTAACCTTCTGTGATACCCTTTGTAAATCAGACCATGAATTGATAAAAAAAAGTACTGTTATGCAGTCTGTAATTCAAATCCACTTTTACTTTATGACATTCATGAACATTCTTTCCCTCATCATTTAGTCATCACTGACATTACAAAATCAAAACATACTTAGCCTAACATACAATAAAGTTTGAAAGGAACACAATTCTGTATGAGCCATATTCAAGAGGATAAATATTTGCGAGCAGTTAATCATTTTATTATCTTGGCAATGTTTGTATACAAACGGATATTTCTTGTGGCCAGGAGTGTGAAATAGGGAAATTAAAACTGCTACAAAAATATCAGCTTATACAGTTTTGTCAAACAACTGTTTCCTTTTATGAGAATGTAAGAATGCAAGAATCCAGTTATTGCCTATATCCCTTATAGATGATATGAATTCTGTGAGGTACTTTACTAAGGGGGATACCATTGGGGATATTGGTTTCTTGCACAGACACTCGGGTGTCTGGAACATTTTAAATAGTCGCCATCTTTAACTGTTTTTCATTCAAAATGCATCTTTAAATATCTGCGATCAAGCTCCTCCTATTCTGTCTACCAGGTGTTCAGCATTTAAAGTTATTTAAATGATATTTTCATCACTACATTTGTCAAGAGGACTTAATTTATCAGTAGTAAGGAAGCCTAGACATATCGTCCTCAGATTGATTGATATATAATCCCTTTCACTAGTAAGTCTGAGGTACATATATATTTTTGAAAACAATGTCGTATTGTCAAACTAGTATGTCAGGAACTGATCCGCAATGTGCTTCTTTTTCAGCGCTGTTCGGTCAAGATTCCCAAAGGTTGAGATCCTGGTAAGTCGGTCATAGTAGCTCTCTTCAAGTAATTGACACTGACACACTTTGTTGTATGATCTGGGTAATAGCCCTACTAAATTTAAATTGGTTTGAGTAAGAAAAATACAAAAGATATTAACGAATGCAGTTCTGGTCATTTGTGCTCAATGCATGGGAGTGACATTATCATTGCTCTGAAGACGACAAATTTGGGAAGTTGATTACCCATTCTATTTTAATGTGGAGGAGTCACATCAATGAAACTGATTACTAGTATTTTAACAAGTAATGATTCTATAACAATTATATTGTTATTTGAGGTTTCATTTTCCACAAAGTATTGTTCTACCATTGTTTTTTAATGATTTTTCTGGCTTGATTCAAATGACACTTATACAGAATAGCTGTGATATTTCTTTGAATTTGTTGATTAACAAGAATTTGAATTGGATATTCCATATGTGTATTATATTCATAGATACAAGCAAATTTCAGTGACATGATGTTTTCCTTCATGATAGCTATGCAAAATGATTTCTATATCCCTTACTTTTGAAATGCTTGAAAATATACAACAATTGAAAAAAAATTAAATGATTAATCTATATTTCCAAAAAATCTCCATGCCATATATTCTCTCAATATGTCAATTCTATTGCCCCACCCTCTTTGAATATAGGATGGAAGTACACTACCTCCTCCCATCAACTTTGACCTAGAAGAGACGGTGCCACTGCCACCAATCCTACAAAACTTCTTTGCTGGTGATCAAATCAAAGCACTGCTCGTTCCTTTCATGGAAAAGTAAGTCTTTCTTCTATTTACCTCTCCTATGCCCTGATTGAACATGATTCAATGTGACTCTTTGTTAAGTTAAGAATTAATAGCTTCTGAAAAAAGAGTAATTAACACGATATATACTATTTCCGCAAAATAAAGTGGGTCACGGACCATAGAGCTGTGCGCCGTGTATTGAACTTTACGGACACAACAGTCCTAAGCCGGTTCCGATTTGAATAGCATTACAAAGGACCAATGAATTGGCGTTTTAATTTTACGGATATAGTTTATATTGTATTCATGTTGAATCATGTGCAGTCCTGGCTCCTATTTGACGGGGGCTTATAGTTGTGTATGAAATTTACTCGACAGCAATCTCTGTACCAAAATATGATGCGGTTGGTAATGATTTGGATATGAAATACTTCAATACATAAAGGGTAATATATGAGTTACCTGTTTGCCACAAGGCTTGTATCAAAAGTATCATCCATTAACAATAAAGATACAGGAATTACAAATTTGTCCAATTTGTCATTCTTGTTTGCTATCATTCCTTATCAAGATCGACCTTGAACAAGTAGCCATATTTAAAAAAATAACTCCTGACAAGAAACAGACAAGAAAATCAGTCAAAAGTAATTGGAGGTCAATTTGGTGAAAGATGTTTGAATATTTGTCATTGTTGTATTTATGTGTAGCTAATAAGCATGTAATTCAAATTTGTAGAGGTCTTTTATTATCTTTCACAATTACATTTCCACCATGTTAATAAAGAATATTTCTCGAATTTGTATGGTGTTATATTCTCTTTCAGGTACTTCAAAGTGTACGATTCTCAGGATAGGCAGCCACTTCTTGAAGTCTATCATGATCAGGTAGGACCAGTGTTATCTAATCCTTGTTGTATTGCCTAAACGCCATCTGAAATTGTAAGGGAATCTAAAATAACCAATATGGGGATGTTGCTAGAAAGTTGAGATCAATTTGAAATTTCAGTTTATTGGTATCCAGTAAACAAAATTACTTCCCATGCACATCTTGTCAGAAGCGCAGGCCGAGCATGAATGCAAACATGTGTTTCAATTTGCAGCCGATTTGCAACCAATTGATCGTAACACACCCTAAGATAGCAACTCAAGCAATGTAATAACAGCTGCCTACTGAAGACGCCATTTTGTGTGATCGCTGTTCATGAAAGATCAAGGTTTTTTTTCCAGTTTGAGCCCTCAAAGTTTTTTTTTGAATGGTTACAAGTATTTTGTTTATTTTTTGGAACAAATATTCTTCTTGGAAAATAGAATGAATATACTGGTAATAGAAATAAATATAAATTATAGCTTTATGAGTTGACTTGTCTTATGATTATTGTTGATGTTTTTGTTTTACAGGCAAGTTTCTCGTTATCTATCCCTCTGAACTTGGAACCCGGCCAAGGAAAGACACGTCTCAGTCGATACTTCAGAGAGCATCAGAGTCGAAATCTGCTTGCAACAAAAGACCCAGGTAAATTTTTTTACTTTTTTGTGATGTTAATTTTACTTTGTCATGATAATTATTGATGTTTGTAATACCATCGAGTCTCTGAATGCTCAAAGCGCTTCAAATGATATTACCCAGACGCTGTGTAACATATCATAAATCATTCTATTTGGAACACAAAGTGCGTCATGCTGTTTCCTATTGACATCCATAGTGCACCTGGGTTGTGTTTCATAAAGATGTGCGTAGATATAAGCACGACTGTAAGAACGACTGGTGACCCTTTCTTGCACTCAATGATAACTCATGACACTGAATCGTGTAGAAGAAAGGGTCACCAGTCGATCGTACAGTCATGCGTAGTCAGCTTTATGAAACACAACCCAGGTTGAGTGTAGCATAGTGTGTATGAATTTCTTGCTGAGGAAATCAACACCGTGGCTTGGATTGAACCCAATGATCGTCTTGTTGTGGATTCTTAACCATGAGGCTGTGGTGTTTCAAACAGTTTTTGCTAATATTTTTAAAGATAGAATCATATTCAGTAATTATATTTCAAGTTTCTCTCTGTATTATGTTTCAAATCATCATTTTTTGCAACCTCTGATTCTTCAGCTCAACGGAACAAGCTGATAAAGCAGAAGAAAGTGCCCATCATAGCCTACCTGCATGACCTACCAGCTACTCAACATGATGTGAATTCATTGAGGATAGATGTATCCATGGCACAGGTATGTTGACATGGCAAAATCCTGTGAATATAAGTCAAAAGTCATATATTATAGAAAATTCTGTTAATGTACTCTTTGATAATTATTTTTGTGGAAAATCTTTATTTTGGTCTATTTGATGTCAGACTAATTCATTATTCTGAATCATATTGAATAATTCATATTAGGAAACAGATTTGTCAAAATATTACAATTTTCATCCTATATGATAAACTCTTCCAATATGTTATGGTTAGGCAACGTTCTCATGATTGGTTTAGCAATATTTTGTTCCCATTTGCTATGTAAGCCCCCCAAAATAGGAACGAACATACAAAAGGCAGATTAATTCTGGTATGAAATGATCTAATTTTCTTGTGCTTTTTATTCTTCACAGGGAAGTCTACTGTGTTTCACAGTTAGTGGTACATTTAAGGAAGGTAAGATGGTGTTCTAATATATTGTCTGACTTTCACTGTTAACTGTTTCAGTAATGTATATATACTGTGTACCATTAAAAGATAGTAGGGTGTTTTCTCATTTCACTATAAGACAATCCATGGTCAGAGATATTTAGAATGAGTTTACTGAACTGGGGTCAAGCTAAACCAAAACAGCAACTGCCTACCCACGTACCTAAGATTAGAATATTTATTTTTCTGTCCGTAATTAGGTTTACCCACAGATTCTCCATAGTATGGTTAATTGGCAAAGATTTACTTTTACTTCAATGGCAGGTATTCTATATGTCAAGAATGCATATGTACACCAAGATAACAACTTCATTTCCTTGTCATTTTGCTTATGATTAAGATTCTGCTAGGATTGAAAGCTCAATCTCTCTTTTACTTGAAGATTATAAAGTGACAGAAACGGTAGTGTACTTGTGTGCATGAAGCTATCAATAAATATGTTTGATTGATGAAAATAGTTTGAAATAGATGTATAGTTATTTTGTTACATATCTTCGCTTTTGATGTTCATTTTCAGTCACTACCAAGTCAAACCATGATGAAGTTGTGATAGCTTTCAGTCGGGTATTCCTTGCTACACATCATCCTACCACTGGACTGTGTATCATCAACGATGAGCTCTGTCTTAGACCAGCTACTAGCCAACAGAAGGTATGTTACTTGTGCTATTAGGCAAAAAAATGTTTGGTTGTTCTCCACCGACAAATTTGTCTTGTTGTCTGTCTTTATTAGTTTCTGGGTTGGTAGGTCTACATGTGTCTCTTGTTTGACAGATAATGAACTGGTATATTTACAGATTATGTATTGCCTTGAGGTGATGCTGGATTACAATAATAATAATAATAATAATGAATAGCTTTTATATAGCGCTTATCAACTCTTCATTAGAATTCTCTAAGCGTTCTACAATTTCAGCATTATTAAACTGGCTTTAGCAGTGCAACTATCAGGTGCATCAGCTTTTTCAAGGAATAAATTTCTACCAGGTACCCATTCACCTCACCTTGGTTGAGTGCAGCACAATGTGGATGAATTTCTTGCTAAAGGAAATTGACGCCATAGGTGGGATTCGAACCTTACGACCCTCTGGTTGAAAGGCGGGAGTCAGAACCACTACACTATGGCGCCTTTCTTACTGTTCCTTTTGTTTGTATGCTATGTTGGAATGTTTGTATGATGATATTCTTCTCAAACACAGGCAGATTTGGAAGTTCACATTTATCAATACCTTTTCTAAAAATCAAGAGTCTCTCTAATAATTTTCCTTGTTAAAAATTTTCTATAGATTGATGACTGTGTTATTTTTCCACTCACATGTTTTGGCGTACACTTCCTCTATTTCAGTTGTGTATGATCGGGTAGGGTGGGGGCAGAGCGCGGAAATGGAGAAAACTCCTACACTTCGGTGAGGTACACAATATGTGAGAGGAGCGTTTATTAAAACAAGTCAATGGATAATATGCTAGTCATAAAACAATCACTGAACATTTTATCTCACCCTATAACAGAGCTCGTTTGCTAGCCCTGGTCCGACACCATCCACCAGCCCTGTCAACGTTCCTCAGTCCATGCCTGCCCCACCAGGACTCGCCCTACAAGGTCTAGCCCCAGCCCAGCAGGAGATGCTGAGTCAGTTCATGAGAGTGTCTGGTATGAATGCAGAGTGGTCCAGCAAGTGAGTTATCAACATGCTCATATAATAAAATGACCTACTGCCTAGAGCAGTAATAATATTGACATTTATATAGTGCTCTTACAGAAACATGTATAACAGTGCTTTACAGCATTATGTGACTTAATTGACATTGATTACCTACACAAAGATACAAACAACAAATTATTTAACTATGAAAGAGAAAGGTTTTAAGAAGTGTTTAAAAATTGCAAGAGAAGATCGAACAGCCTGAGGGAGATTATACCAGAGATGTGGTGCAGAAATGGAAAATGATCAATTTTTTTTTAGAAGAACAGAGTAGTGGTAGTACAGGCCTCCTAACGATAGTCGGTCTCAGAAATTGGTGGATGAAAGATTGTCGACGATGGAAAACGTGTGTGCATCTGATGTTTGCAACACATTCTGCGCACATCAGATGGGCTGCAGTTTTCTACCGTTCGCCAATTTCGAAAATTAAGTAATACTAAATCTGGAGGGAAGAAGATTATTTTTTTCATCATTCAAAACTAATACTTAGGTATGATTTTTCATAACTGTACCATACACTCTTGTCTAAATTAGAGCAAAATCACAAATATTTTTTATTCTGAGAGTTTTTGGATTCAGATGAAAGAATGTACTTTACCTTTTTTTAAATTTTGTGTCAAATTTATCATGAAAACTATTGGTGTAGTAAGCATTTAATCGTGTAAACTGCTGTGTTATCTTGCAAAATGTTATCCATCTATTTTCATGATATTGCTGGTCATATATTTTAAGAGATAGTATAAGGCATGAGCAACATTTGTTAGTAAGCTTATTGGGGGGGACTCACATGTGTTACCTTGATATTAAGAGTTAGCTTCTTTTTTTTTTGTTTAGAACTGATATTTTCATATTGTCATCATAAATGTCCATGATGCCACAAATTAGATATCTCATGAATAAACCAAAAGACTTAATATTCTTTATTTGTCTTCATTTACAGATGCCTTGGAGAAAACAACTGGAATTATGAACAAGCAGGAAAGATTTTCACTAATTTACAGGTAATTGATTGTTCTGATCCACCCTTTCTCAGAGAACACATCATTTTCTGCGTAGTTAAGTCGCAGCAAATTGAGTTTAATACAGACAACTCTAACCAAATGCTTCTTATGCTTTTCATTTAACTGTTTAAAAATGGTTTAATTGATATACATAAAGGCAAAATGAAAATGTTCGCATACTTGAAATAACCGAAAGTGAAGTGAAAATAAATTTCAATACTTCAAAAGCCGTACAATACTATACAATGTGAGTGCTTGACAATTTATGGATATTTTTATGAAATGTTAACCAATTATTCTCCCTCTCCCTCTCTTCCTTTCTCTTTTTCGCTCCTTTTATTCCACTATCCTTTTCATATTGCAGAGCGAAGGAAAGATTCCTCCAGAAGCTTTCAAGCAAGCGTGATGAATGCAGTCCTGTAAACCATCAATGTTCAATGTGTGTGTCTCACTCATGTCTATCATGCATTTTAAATTGTCTATTCTTATATGCCTCTAAACATCATTAAATCATACCAGTATAGTTGGTTTGGGTGCTCTCAACATATTTGTGTCACTAATTTTAGTCAGAAATTTGAAATTTGAAATGAAGGGTATGTGATTTTTTAAATTGTGACAAGATAACTGAAATGAGTATAAAACTTCACGTATGTTGATTTTGATAGTATGATTAGCAAAACAGGGAATAAGACTTCCTACAATTTGAAAATTGATGATTGCAATATGTGAAACAATTTTTTAGATGTGGAAGTTAGTTAGAAATACATGCAGGCAGTTTCCCCCTGTATTGTCAATGATATGGGTCATTGTTTCTTATTACTATTTCATTTTTGTGCATGTGATTGGGGACTCTTTTTAATATATTTGTGCAAACCTAGTGGTTGAAATGTTTGCCACTCTATATTAGTTTTTATACTTTGTTTAAATGGCTCTGGTTATTGATCTATCATTATTGAATGTTGTTGAATTCAACAATTTAGATGATGATTCTTTCGTGAATTGTTTTCCTTCATGTTTTGAAAAATGAATGCATCATATATATTTTAACTCAGGAATTTTTAATGTAATTTTGGGTAAGGAGTTTGCTCTTGCATATTTAAAAAAAAAGGATAAATCAACATTGCGATACATGAGTTAGCAAATACGAAATAAGTGACATCACATGGATATTTTTTGATTTACTGACATTCTAGATTATTACTCTTTCTTATAGCTAATAGAAAAGAATGTAATTAAACTTCTGAAATTTATTTTTATAATATTTACATGATGATATGAAATTTACAATACATATAATATTAATTTTGGATTTTTCCCGATTTGATGTATCAATTTATCATTTTTTTCTCTCTTTCTGTCTCTGTTGAATCTCCTGCTATCCCTCCCCATCATGTCATATTTCATATCTGAACTGTTCACTCCTTTCTTCTTCCAATAAGAGATGACTAAATGCTTGGCTGGATTGATTGATTAATATGCACATTTGTCATATTATTTGATCCCGGTATGAATCTGCTATACCTGTTTTTTTTTTCAAGGCAAGAATAAGAATGTTTTGTTAGACATACACATAAGGATAACACACAGCACAGTTTCACAAACTATGTAGGACATACTGGTAAACATTAACAAGTGAAAAAGAACAATTCATCATCATCATCATTGTCATCACGTTTTCGTCGTTCTCATTACCATAGTCATCATTTAATCTCAAACAATCCAGGGCCCCGTTGCATAAAGGACTTACCGCAGGCAAAACAGCGGTAAGTGCCCCAAACTATGGTAACTACCCAGAATTACGGTAAAGTTACCGCAGGCAGTTTACAATCCGTTGCATAAAGCCACCAGCGGTAAAATCCAGCGGTATCTCACCCCAAAGCTACGGTAACTCTACCGCAACCCCAGACCCTTGCGGTAACTCTAAAAATACAGCAGTAATTAAAAAAGGCACTAATA
>BQKZ01010618.1:1266-21117 GCA_036244855.1 Temnopleurus reevesii | reverse complement strand
CTGCAGCGATCGGATATTTTGCATCTGACCGAGGTGCAAAAAGGGTATCAGATTTTCATTCTTTGTTAAAAACTTACTCATCATAAAATAATGAAATTTTGTACAGAGTAATGGGATGTCATGATCTAGCAATGGAGTAAATTTCAAGGATTCTCAAAAAGTTTGCAGATCCAGTATGCCACCTTTAAGAGAGGAGGGCACTAGTTGAAATTGATCTTAAATGATTCATCCATCCTTTAAGCTCATAACTGGTTTCACAATGAGACGATAAGCAGCAAAACTAATAATTTGACAAACTGGAGACCTTGTCATTTGGTGGGATAGACACGAGGTAATTTTGATGATTCAAGCTACATGTATCATCTCATGTAAAGGTGATAATGACTATTCATACTGGATGGACTAGGTACTACCAGTGACACAGCTGCTCTCAACCCAGGTGTGGTGAATGGAGCCCTGGAAGGAAACTACATGTAGTCCTAAAGTGTATGCACATCAAATGGTGGCAATGCTTGAGCCAGGGTAGTATCACAATAAAATGCATTGAGTTTCCTAAAAGTGGATATATGCTAAACTGCTAAATGTAATGAAAAGATAAAGCCCTACCAACATCAAAACCCATTTTATCAACTGTTACTATCACCTTAGTAACAGAAAGAGGGGGAAACCCCCTTATGATCCCCTCCTAAAAAGAGACTGTTGACTGCGTCCCTGTCCAGCAGTCTTGAAAAGAATTTAAAACATCAGTAAGTGGCATAAAGCTTAACCCAGTTGAGGACTCTGTGGCCAGATAGTATCGTTTCCATATACCTGCCTTAGAGGGTGTTGCTCAAAATCAATTACAAATCAACTGCAACTTGGCAAATTGTAGTTAACGCGCTTTTTCATTCGCACACGGTATGCGCATTTAATAAGACGCGCATGAAACAGTGATTTCGATTGACGCATTCCGATCAACTGCAACTTGCGATCAATTGCAACTTTTGAGCAACACCCCCCTTAGCCCTGAACAAGGAGAAGGGAGGAAATTTGGTTTTACGACGTGTATCATTCGAATTTGAATATTTACGCCAGAAGAAGAAGGAGGACAGAAGGAGGCGACCGGCCAGGATCCAACCCGCGACCAACACAGGTCATTTATGACTGTCCCAAACAGCTTGATTACAGGCGCACGCCACAGCGCCTCAGTGTACGGTACTGGGATTAATACAAATGGCAGTCAACCCACAGTTATCCTACATGTAGGCTATACCCCTGAGATTCTGTGGGGTTGAGTGCTATCTGTGTATCGATATGCAGAGACAGGTGAAATCAGACAACAGAGACCTCAACTGGACTACTCAAAGCTCAATGAGAATATGTTTGCATGGCTGCACTTTGTTAAGAATCCTAGCACATGCAGAGACACAACAATCTTTTGAAAGGCTTCTGCCAAAATAGAGCAGAAGCCATAACATAGTATTTACTTTATTGTCAATGATTATTTATTACACACTACTGTATGTTCAGGAAAATATTGATTCAATGCACCATTCTAAAAAATTGTGAATAATTTTTCAAAAATTATGATTATTAATATTTTTAAAATTATGATTAATATTTCTAAAAGAATGCCAATATGCTTTGGATCTAGACACTGTATGAAAACACATTGATTTTAAATAAATTTTATTCTTCAATTACCCTTTTTACACCAGAATTCTGATATTCTCCTCTTAAATTTCTCTTGCTTTTTTGTTATGTGAAATTCAGTTTTTTTCCTTAAACTATATCTTTATCTATCCATATCCTGAAGATTTATTGAGTTGAATTTTGACTGTATAAATCATGAGAGTATGTGCATTTTGCAAGGAAGTTGCAATCAATAGCAAAATTAAAAGAGAAATGTGATTGACTTGTAGTCTGTGCTTTAAGATTTTCACTGGCCAACAACTATCAACTACAATTTGCAACTTTCTGGCAATAACCCTCTTCAACAGAAATAGAGGAAGTACAGGAAACTTGAGTAACAGATCTAAAATGTAATAGAGGAAATAACTGGTGAATGATTGCGGAAACATAGAAACTGTAAACACACTATTCACAACCTTTTACTACACATACGACCTGAAAGGGTCTCGAGGATCGATAGTAAACATAAAGTTTGCAGTTTCTCACCACTCCCATTTTAAAGTGCCATTCTAAAGTGGACTTTCAGTGATGGAGCACTGTACTAAGGGTGTGTGTTTTTTTTAAAGTTGTGATAAATCTTCAAGTCGATAGGGGCATGCCACTATTAATAAAAATCCTCGTTCCACGCGTGTCTTTTTAGAAACTTGTGCAACCCGTGAGCAAATGAAATATGCTTTAATATCAATTTACAAAATATTCATAAAATAATGTACAGCTGTATGTTAGAACCTGTACTTGGCGATTTTACTGTTTCTCTGTGGTGGCCACTAAACAGATTCAAATGCCCATTTTGTCTTTTGATGCAGGAACTTGTATGTACATGTAGGCTCCTCCAAAGATTAACATTTTACAAATAATTTTGTCAAACAGGGTGTAACTAAGACTAGGCAAAATCAGCTGGAGTTGAATGGAAAAGAGGATGTCAAGCTGGGATACTAAAATCCAGACCAAAACATAGTCTGTGGCCCGTATTCTGATGTCAGGTTTAACTTAAACTAGAGTTTAAATCTGAGGTTTAAGTATGGGCAGCCCAATGTGCTAAAACTTTCTTTAAACTGTATAATTTTTATGTTAACTGCTCTCTTTTCCCATGCTCTAATATTGTAGAAAACTATTTCAGTTTTTACTCCAAGACAATTTTTAATACTATGAGTGCCAAATTTCCTGCTAAATAAAACACAGACTGTTATAAATTAAAGCCTCTTTTGGCTTACCATACTTAAACCACAGATTTAAACTGTAGTTTCAGTTAAACCTGACATCAGAATGCGGGCCTGTGAGTTTATTTAGTTGATTTATGTACTAGAGGTAGCAACTGGGTCTGGATAGACATGCTAACAGGCTACAATAGCTACTGTACATGTAGCCTGCCAAACCCAATACACTGTACCTGCAAATAGCAGTGTTAGTTTTCCCATCCAGACACAGCACATGCTGGTAGTCCATAAACAAAGAAACTACACTGTACATGTACCTAGCTTTGGGACTGTGCTTGCAAACTAATGTACAATGCACATATTACCCTCACATGTCGGCTTTACAAAGGGTTTCACCACAAAATAACATTTAATACCATACTGGTATTGTGCCCTTGAAAGTGCAACAAGTGATGTGAAAATTATGTAAATTTGTCTCCAACAAAGAAAAAAAATCATTGAGCAAATATGTACTATTTGAAAGAGATTTCAATTTTCTGGTTTAGTGGAGAATTCAAGCGATCAATTTTATGGAACGTCTCTGAAACAATACCTACTGTATTCCAAAACCTCTCGGGAACTTAAAATTTAATCCTTGAATTTTCTTTTTACTGTTATTATTTTCCCAAATGTACATGAACATGTACAACAACACCAGGCCTAATTTGTTAGAATACAGGTAGACTCTGTCATCTATTTTTTTTTAAATCAATGAAAATTAATATTCTCAACCCAAAATCTATCTACAGATATTATAGAATTCTAGCATCTACACATAAAGTGGGTTTGGTATATGATATAAATAAAGATAAAATTTGGGTGTTTTTTTACAAGTTTATATCAAACAATTATTATGGCTCCACTACATGTACACACATACATTTGTTCAACTATATTTATTCATCAAGCGTTCACTGTACATCTATACAACATTATGCAAAATTGGTAAATGTGCAGAGTACTAAAACTAATCTAACCTGAGCTGTAATGAAAAAAAATGCTGAGTCATGCATGCGTGATTGAAGTCATCAATCTATAGTGACAGGATGACAATATCTTTCATCTCAATATGTCTCATTTCAATTCAAAATATCATAGCAAAATTATTGCCTATACATACACATGCATCAGAAATGTCAACAAAACATCAAGAAGAGAGTGTCGTTTAAATGCAAAAATGATAAACAGGTTAGCTCCCATTGAATTATTTCTATTCATACTTAGCGATCAGTAAATTTTATGATATCAATGAAACTTCCTGCTTGTTTGGCCATTGTAGATAAAGAGTTATTTAAGCAAAATTTATTTGACAAAAATGATACTCTCCATGTGATTGTAGAGGAATCACAATATAAATGTAATCATTTCGCTGGTTACAATGAATGTAAGTTTTTATCATTCTTACTCTCAGACTAGACGTATGCCTACAACCTAAACATCTTCAATGGATATTAGCCCTACATATGAAACCTTACCCAGTACTACATCTAATAAGCAATCAATCATTCATTTAGATGTCAATCATTATTATTCTTTCTATCACTCATAATGTGGGTGATGGAGAAAACAGAAACTAGCTGGTAATAAATCATCAATATGAGAAGAGAAGTAACACTACCATTACTACATCGATATCGATGTAAAAAGAGATACATGCACCCTACATGAAACTATACATAAGTACTGTGCAAGTCTAAAATGGGTACACTTTTTGTAAAGTATCTAAGTTTTCACATGAATGTATTAAAGCTACTATTATCCTGTCTATCAGACTAGTCCTAGGCCTATAATCTTCAATGAATATCAGCCCTATGTTTATGAAACTACATGTATACCCAGTACCATGTCTAACAAGCAATCAATCATTCACGTTGATGTCGATCATTATCCTACTTTCTATCATTCACAATTTGAGCACTTGATGGTGATAACAGAAACTAGCTGGTAATAAATCAGCAATATGAAAAGAGAAACAGTCTTGGATTACAACTTGCATATCTGAAATGTGGGTAATGGAATACACCCCAACAATACCATACCTCGTATGCGTGGTTCTCCTCAACAGATGTGAGAGAGCTTCAGAGTTCGATAAACAATATTGGAGTTCACACTTTTAGAGACAAAACCATAATACGGAAGCTTATAAATACATGCACTGCAAAGACGAGTTTGTTAGTCGCTTTCTCGTCTTACACAAGACACCAAGGCCAGTTGCCTTCTTGCTTTCTTTTCCGAAACAAGGTACAAAGGCGAGTTTTCTACAAGACGCCTCCCGCCTTCTTTGTCTGACAGAGGGCGCCTTGGCAAGTTTTCTACAAGTCACCTTCTCGCCTTTCCAACCAATACAGGGCATCTTGGCGAGTTGAATACCTCGACTTTGCGCTGCATGTATCAGCCTCCATGGGACTGTCATGTACATGTACATGTCTTGCAGTTTCAGAAACTTTAAGTTTTTATAGGCTCTATTGTGTAAACCCTACAATTGTTGTAAAAAAGTAGCTGTGATGATGGTATAACCATAGATCTAATCTGTAGGACTTCCATGGCATCACACAGCAAGAACGATACTACTACTAATAATAATAGAGAGTGCATATTAAACACAATCATGCGAAAGTTCCTATGCGCTCAATAGCAGAACATAAAAAGAGAGAAAGAAGTCAGAGGAAATGGGATTATCATTACACTGTAGATTAGTTTGTTTTGAAGAGAAATGTTTTTAGGTTACTTCTGAATTTTTCATACGGTGTTATATTTGTGAGGCAGTTTGGCAGGCTATTCCATACAATATAACATCAAATTTAGATACATCCCATGCGCATTTCCTGCAACGATTGAATCAATAAACCATTTATCTATCTATTCATTTATATACATGTATTAACCATAAAAAATGACAAACAACTGTACTGCAAGAATAAAGTGTTTCCAATGCATAAATGGTAAACAGGTTTAGTTCCCATTCAATTATTCTAGTGAGCTATTAATAGTAAGCAATCAATAAATTGTATGAAATCAATAAAAAACGTCTGTTCATTTGGGCATTACAATGAGAACAAAGGCAAAAGTTATTTGACAAAAATCATGCTTTTTTTACTTTTCAAATCGATTTGGGGGGAAATAAAACTAGACCCGACCATTAGAAAGTAAAAACCACCTGAGTCTGAAAAACAGATGAATAAAGGAGATTTTTCATATTGTATTACTTCTGCTCTATATTTTCCATTCATTCATTTACAAACAATATTTAATTGCAACTCTATCCTATTCAGTGCAAATATAAAACATAAAAGGAAATTAATACCGGCAGTTTGTTGTTTTGTTGGGGATTCTTTTTGCACTAGAGGGGGAGTCGGGTTTTGAGAGATCACAAATAACTATGTGGTAGTATCCCTCATTCAGATAGTGTGTTATGCTTTTACCATTTTCATTGTTTGTCAGCTCTTACCTTTCCTTGTTTTCATGTGATTCCTCAACTTCACTGTCACTTTTCAAATCTCCTGCTTGCCTTTCTCCCAGGCCATCTCTCAAACTGTCAATAAATGTTACACAACAAATATTCAATGAAAACAGATCACAATCAATCTTTATACAAGTGTTTACCCCAAAAATATGAGACATTTATCATACATGTACATTATATGTCTGAGGACATTGTAAAACCTTTTACAGAAATTATGTTTTAGTTATCTCAGTAGAAAATGCAGACAGTATTCTTTTTCTTTATTGAATTTGCTTCTGTGGTCATTGCTAATATCTAAACGATTACATGTATGGAATGTTTCTTTTCTAAATAAATTATGCATACAGTGAATACTAGATAATAAATACATGTAGTACATAAATCATCAATAGTAGCAGACAACAAACAGTCATGAATACATGGTGAGCAAGATGTGATGATTATACACTACTAAAAAATGGATCACTTTTTGATTGATTCAATACACGAGCTCTCACTTTTCAGGATGTGCATTGTACAAATAAACATCATGCAACAACTGAAATCGTTCATGATTAACAATGATTACTGTGTGTTTGATAAATTGCAAACTCAGTTGCAATTTGAGTATTTTCAGAAATACAGAGTACACGATAAAAATTTAGCATGTATACACAGATTTTCGCAGATTCACAGAATTTCAGACCTTTTCACTCATTAGCCGGTCATTATATTCGCGTTGTGAAAGATTTTTGTATCCTGGTCTATTGCCATTCTCATGAGTGAAAATTTTGTCAAATTAATTTTAAATTTTGTCAAATTAATGTTCAAGAAATTCGCGACATTAACACCTCACCAAAAATTTCAGCTTTATACAGTAAACTTTGTATACACACCTAACTGCGATCCCTATTTTAAAGTCTTACCAAAGTGAACATGTGTAGTGTAAAATACTGTATGAGCCAATATTTTAGCATACAGGTATTTTTGTGATTTTGGGCCAGTTTGACACAATGGCATGTTGCTATTTTCACATTTTTGACAGTGTTTGTACATAAATGAATGTGCATCATATTGAGTGGACATTTTCGCAAAGGCCTAAACCGAGAAATAAGCAAAAACAAAACCACCGCAAAAAATTTAAGCTTCTCCAGTACCTGTCTTTATCCTGATCACGTTTCACAGAGCCAGTTGAATGCTTCTGTGAGGTGTCTTTCTCGTTCTGGTGATGGAGCTTGGAAGGAGGCACATCTGTGTCCTGTATGAAAAATAATAACAGATACAATATGTGTAACTATAATCAATATTGAAATGTAACTGTTTTGATGTTGTATTTTTGTTTACAGAATCTCAACTCTACAGATTTGTTTGCAATAGCTCCTAATGATTGAATTTGAATTTATTCATCAAACTTCATTGAAATAAAAATCAATAAATAAAGTCAATGCATTATTTTTCCCCCTTCAAACAAAACATCTTAATTCTATGTCAATGAAATTTGATGAAAAAATTTGAATTGAATCATAGGACTACACAATTGCAAAAAAAATGTCTGAAGAAATAAAATTCCCCAAGGAAAAATATTACGAACACTCAAATATACATCAATAATATCATTCATTTTAAACTGTATCAAAGGAAGAGAACCACTCTGCTGTCAGCTCAGAGTTTGACATTTGTTCAAACTCATTCTACACATTTTCACTTGTTCAGAGGCAATTATCGTGAAATTAAAATGGAATTGACAGAAACTTTTGTTTCTAACAGGTAATTATAAGGACCTAAAGGAGACACTAGTAATTGCTCATTTCATTTTGTTCCCACTATCTTTAATACTCCAAAATTACCTTTTGAAAATGTCAAAATGAATCATTTTGGTGAGCTGAGGGCAGCACTTGGCAGTGAGCAAAGCAAGTACATGTACATGTAGTTATGATATATTGAAAGAGAACATGGTTGTCATACTACAAAATTCAGAAGATTCTGCACAAATTTATTCACATCGTTTGAATTTTTCTCCCTTTAAAACTCTTATTGTAAATTGAAGTGATGCAATTTTGATACTAGACTACATCAAAAAAGCAAATTTGAAAAAAAAAATCCATAATTATCAAAATTACATCATCAAATGACTTTGTTAATGAATTGATTAGCTAGGGAAGAACAGCAGGAGTCTATCTGGAGAGCAGACCTATTTTTATCACACACAATGGACATGCCCTGATTGAAGCAAACAAATATTTACTTAAACGCAATCAATCTTTAAAAAGCAGTTCAGTTCGCATCGCCTTCATTATAGACACGTTGACAATACCTTTAGAACACTGGTTTACATTTCCGTACAAATGTTGAATGTCAGATTACATTGAATATCATCTTCATCAGTTGCTCATTTTTTCATCATAAATTCTAATGATGAATAATAGCAGTCTGGTGGAGGTACATTACTCAAAAAAGAACCTTTATTTTAAGATATTATCCATAGAAAATATCTATACGAGTATAGTTTTGTTTAACCTTCAATATGGACACATTGACAGTATCTTGAGAACGTTACATTCTGTACAAATGTTGACTGTAAATTAATTTTCATTACTTGTTGATATATTCTTTTATTACAAATTTTAGTGAGATAAACATCATTCTGCAGCATATAAATATATAAATATCTGTATTTTTTTTCATCNTCTTCTGAATTTTTCATATGGTGTAATATTTGTGAGGTAATTTGGGAGGCTATTCCATAAGATAGATGTGGCATGTGAGAATGATCTCTCACCATATGATTTTGTAGCCGTTTTAGGTACAGTGAACTGTGATCTTTTACTAGAACGCAGTGATCTCTCAATACACACATTGACAGTATCTTGGGAAGGTTAGTTTACATTCTTTACAAATGTTAACTGTAAATTAATTTTCATTATCTTTTATTACAAATTTTAGTGAAATGAACAGCATTCTGCAACATATGTTTGTAGTAAAAAATATATCTGTATTTTTTCATCTTTATCAATAGACAATGACGTATACATGAATATCTATCTACAATTTTTCTGATACAAATACAGAATTGGCACAGTATACAACCTTACATAACTGCCCTGTTATCACTATAAAGCTCAGAACAACATACTGTACAATGTATCTGGTCTAGTGACCCCCTAGTGATCCAATTGTCCTGAGTTTTGTGATAAACAAGCAAAAAATTCAGAATTACATCATAATAATTACTTCTAAACTTGTGCACTGGATTAGTAATCCGGATAGACACATCAGTTTTTTGATCTTCAGTCCAAATCAGGTCTGTGTTTGTAGACTAGAGATTAGAGTACCATTCATCTTGTAGTACTGGAGTTCCTGACGTCAACAATCATAACAACACGTGTACAACTCTTAAAACTCCACATCATTCTTGAATGAATTTGCACACAGGCTGATCAGAGTTCAAGATTTCAAGCGTAGGCCTAAATGTAGTCTGCCAGAACAGACCCTTGGGTTTCGTTGTGCGCACACACAGAGAGTGATACGGGTATGCATTGTGTGTCTGCATGCTCTCCCCTAGACTGAGGGTAGAGCAATGCTGTATGTGTGTGATGTAGTCACATAATATGCACACCCTGTATCATGATTTGCGCATGCACACACCGAAAGTCTAGGGTATGTGCTTGCAGACTAGCCTATTGGTTGGAGCCTTTGGAGGCTCAATTCTTTGCTACCCTGTTATCACTAAAAAGCTCAGGACAATAGATGCTCCTATGACCCCTGTGTGATCCAATTGTCCTGAGTTTTGTGACAACAGTTACAAGCAAACAAGTCTCAATTGCACCATAAAAAATAATTTCTAAACTTGCACATCAGATTTAGTATTTAGGATGAGCACATCAGCTGTCCGAACTTAGTCAAAGCCCAAACTCATATGCAAGATAAGTATTTGGGATAGACATGTCAGCTTTTAGAACTTTGTCAAAGTCAGGTCTGTGTTTGCAGACTAGGGATGTATAAGAGTACCATTCATTCTGTACTTCAGTTTCCTAACGTCAACAATCACAACACGTGTACTATGCTCAAAACACCACATCATTCTTGAATTAATTTGCCCACAGGCTGATCAAAGTTCATGATATTGCAGGCCTACATGTACATACTAGGGAATTGTGTGATGTCTTTTGTGAAAAAAACACAACATTATTTTCTGACTTTTCAAAACTTTATCTCGACATGATCAGTTCTCAAAAAGGCTTTAGCCAGTGAATTGAGATCTTTACTTCAACAATGACAACATCACATGTACTACGCTCCAAACTCGAAGTCATTCTTGAATGAAATTTGCACATAGGCTGATCAAAGCTCAAGAATTCAGAAATGTAGGCCTAAAATGCTTAGGCTACTCTGTTAAATCACTATAAAGCTCAGAACAATGGTCTAGTGACCCCAAGATAGTGATCCCATTGTCCTGAGTGTTGTGATAACAACAGGTAAGCAAACAATTCTCAATTGCACCATAAAAATAACTTCTAAACTTGTGAACCATAACAGTATTTTGGTTAGACACATCATCTTTTGGAACTTCAGGCAAAGTCAGGTCTGTGTTTGCAGACTAGAGACCATTCACTCTATACTCCAGTTCCTGATGTCAACAATCACAACAACACGTGTACAACGTTTAAAACTCCACATCATTCTTTCATGAAATTTGCACATATGCTGATCAAAGTTCAAGATTTCAAGCCTAAGCCAAAATTCTTGGAGCCTGTTGGAGGCTCAATTCTTTGCTACCCTGTAATATAAATTGAAATAAAGTTCAGACAATAGACATTCCAATGACCCTTGTGTGATTCCATTGTCCTGAGTTTTGTGATAACAGGTAAACAAACAATTCTGATTTGCATTGAACTGGCTTATAATCTCATATGCCAGATTACTATTTCAGATAAACACATCATTTTTTTTTAAACATGCACATGCAGTAAAAGTAGGGTCTATGTCTACAAACTGATTTGCACCACAAAAGAACTTCTCTACCTGTGTATCATATTAGTATTTCTGTTAGACACGTCAGCTTTTGGGACTTAGTCAAAGTCAGGTCTATGTTTGCAGACTCGAGATGTATTAGAATACCATTTATCTTGCACTAGAGATCTTTCCTTCAACAATGACAACAACACGTGTACTAAGTTCCCAACTCCACGTCATTCTTGAATGAATTTACACACCTAGGCCGATCAAAGTTCAAGTTTTTTGCAGGCCTAAAAGTTAGGAGGCTCATTTCGTTACGCACTAAAATGAGAAATAAAACGACTCAGACATATAGCTAGTAATAAGTGAAATTTGGTCCAGACAAGCTAATAGCTATCGACCTAAAGTAGTATCCTAAATATAATAATAGATGCAATTTATATAGCACACGTATCCACTCTGCTGAGTGCTCAAGGCGCTTTACATTATTTCCTCTTTTTATTTGACAATAATTTAAAATCATCTCAAACCACTTTCCAATGTGTCTGATGCTCTATTTGGTATAGAATTTACTTGACCAGTTCAAGCTCGATTTATCAACTATCGAGTCTGACAACAATTATTCAGTAAATATATTTTTCTTTATTTGATTCATGCTACTACATTGAAATGTATGAAAAATACAATAAAAATAACTATTCAATACTTGGAAAGAATTGAAGTAGATCAGCACTAAACTTTGTCAGGTATAGTGTTTATTGAGGCTTGCCGCAGAGATTTGTTTGAGTATGGTACGGCCAAGAAAAAAATTGTATGGTTGCCTGCAAATGACTAACTCTCTTGGTTTTCACTCAAACTTTAATAACAATTACAGTCAATTCATAGGAAAGCATGTGAAATGCAACCTGAAAAGACATTCTTAGAAGTTCTTTGGCATTTCACTCCCTTGTAACTTAAAAAAAATGGCACTTGCAGGCAACTAAAGAATTTTTCATTTGGGGGCTAACTCATTGGAGTGAGGAAAATATGCCTAGACCCAATCTAGAAAGTCGTGTAATGGGTTGATGAGCTTAAAAAATCAAGGGAAGTCATATTTTGACAACATTTTGTGAATTTCTAGTGGTAAGACATCTGTCTAGAGATCAGGAGATCATGGGTTCGATTCCTAGCGAGAATGCCCGTGAATATTTTCACAACTTGATGCTTCTTGGTAGAGCATTGGGTGACTTCAAGTACGGTGTTCGGTGTTGGTGTTGGTGTTGAGAGAGAGCCAAACGGGTCCGTAAACCGAGCTCCAACACCGTTGTTAGTTTACAGAAGTAATACAGAAACGACCGGAAATACATCAGAATCTTGCGTGGTCTACCCCAAACACCGACAGACTTCAAGTTTGGAGTTGAGGCTGGTGTTGGTTTTGCTGCAACACCAACACCAGCGTTCAACACCGTACTTAAAGTCACCCATTGTCANAAAAATAATTTCTAAACTTGCACATCAGATTAGTATTTAGGATGGATACATCAGCTTTCGGAACTTAGTCAAAGCCCAAACTGATATGCCAGATTAGTATTTGGGATAGACATGTCAGCTTTTAGAACTTTGTCAAAGTCAGGTCTGTGTTTGCAGACTAGGGACATATAATAAGAGTGTACAACTGTACTTCAGTTTCCTGACGTCAACAATCACAACAACACGTGTACAACGTTTACAACTCCACATCATTCTTCAATGAAATTTGCACACACGCTGATCAAAGTTCAAGATTTCTGACATTCATTGTAGGCCTAATAAACATTGGGAAATTTTGTGAGATTGTGTGATGTCTTTTCAAACCTTCAACTCTTAGCCAGTGGATTTTTACTTCAACAATGACAACAACACGTGTACATGTGTACAAAGCTCAAAACTCCACATCATTCTTGAATGAAATTTACACACAGGCTGATCACAGTTCAAGATTTCAGACATATATTGTAGCCCTAAATATTGGGAGATTGTGTGATGTCTTTTCTGAAAATTATTATTTTCTGACTTTTCAAAACTTGAACTAGATAAAACATCAGTTCTCAAAAAGGCTTTAGCCAATGGATCGAGATCTTTACTCAAAAAATCACAACACCACGTGTACTAAGCTCCAAACTCTACATCATTCTTGAATGAATTTACATACCTAGGCTGATCAAAGTTCAAGTTTTTTGCAGGCTTAAAAGTTTGGAGGCTCATTTCATTTAGCACTAAAAAAAAAATGACTCAGACTTTTCGCTAGTAATAACTGAAATTTGGTCCAGACGAACTCATAGCTATCACCCTAATGTAGTGTCCTGAATATGTCCTCTTCTTTATTTGTCATTAATTCAAAATCATCTCAAAGCCACATTCCAATGTGTCTGATCCTCTATTTATTATAGCATTATCGACCAGATTACATGTAAGTTCGATTTATTAACGATAAGTCTGACAACAATTATTTTAATCAATATATTTTTCTTTATTTGAAATGTATGAAAAACTGTATGAAAATACATTGAAATGTATGAAATGAATAGAATAAAAATAACTATTCAATACTTTGAAAGAATTGAAATAGATTGGCCCTAAAATTTGTCAGATTTGAGCCATTTGATAGAGTTTTTATTTAGTCTAGCTGAAGGGATTCGTTTGGGAATGGTTAGGCCAAGAAAACAATTGTATGGTTGCTTGTAACTGACTATAAACCCTCTTACTTTTCACTCAAATCAAATAATCACTGAAAAAAAATTATAGAAAAACATGTGAAATGCAACCGGAGAAGATATTCTTAAATGTTCTTTGGCTTTTCACTCCCTTATAACTTAAAATTGTTTTTTTTAAATTCCATCTGACTAACGCTAATTTTAAAATATGGCATTTGCGGGCAACTAAAGAATAATTCATTTGGTAGCTAACTCATTGTATTGATTGAATCTAAAAAGTCGTGTAAGAGGTTGATGGGCTTAATTAAATCAAGGGAAGTCATATTTTGACAAAATTTTGTGAATTTCTAGTGGTAAGACACCTAGAGATCAGGAGATCATAGGTTTGATTCCTACCTGAGAATGCCTGTGAATTTTTTTCACAGCTTGTCGGTAAAGCACTGTCAATCAATATTTATCCATGGCATGTTGGGATAAGGCAAGAATTATTTCAATTTTGTGAATTATTCTGACCAGAGCATTTCCTGACACAGATTTCTTCTTTTGTTATATCATTTCCCAATATGAGCTATTGCCTCACATACGTGAGTGCAACCTATCAACACCCTTTCTGCTCTTTTCTACTTGAAGTACATGTATGTATTTCACGTTGACTTTGACATGTGTAACAATACGTGTACCAATAAAAACAAGCATCATCAATGTAAACATATAGAGCAAACAATAAGGGTTGATCTTCAAACAAAAGCTCTAACTCAAGTGTAAACTGTACCAGCATGAAGACACTTTGCAAGCCTCAATCATTTTCATCTTATCTCCTTGATTGACAAAGGCCAAGGACTAAAGCGCTGACTGGGCAAACCAGCGATAATTTTTTTGTATAGATAATTTCAGCCACACAGTGAATCTACCTTCAAATCATCACTGCTCTCAGAAAAGTGAGATATCTAACTGTGAACATTATTTGGATAATCTTTTCCAAAATGATCAATTTTGGAAAAGTCTCAATGATATCATGATCTGTGTTGATTGTATAGGGCCATATGGATCCTTCAGATAACTTGTACATAACCTGAGAAGTCATGTTGGAAGACTCTCCATTCATAAAACTGCACATTTTTTCAGAAAACTCAAGATTTTTTTTTCTTTTGCTTGACATGCCTTTATAAATTATGCATATTACTTTATAAAGAATCATGTAGAAACCTTATTTCAAACTTTACATTCATCTATTTTTTTAAATATTGGGTAGGAAGTTGTCCAAACATGACATCACATAAGGTTGTGTTTTCTATCAAATTTGTTGACCTGAAGGACCCCAATCAGAGGCAGGGCTCGTAATATACTTTTAAAATTCATAACTTTGCAATGGATTTTTCCATTTACAAAATGGTTAAAGAGAAAAAATAAATTGTCTTTCATTGTTTAATTACAGAAAACTTTGGACATCTAACAATGATCAAACATACCTTCTGTGATTGCCCAATAGCACGTTCACCATGCGTTTCCTCTCCATGCTTCCCATCAAGGCTACATAGAGATAACCTGCAAATGAGAAAAGGATGGTTTCATTCACAACAAGTCTGAATAGCTCAAGAATTTTGAAATGTGTGAGAACTGAGAAATATGTGAGATGGCAGGGTGCTACAAGAATTTTTCACCAGTTGCCCAGTTGGGCAACCACGTTTTCAAATCACTTGCCCGAACAAAATTTCCTTTGCCCCAAATTGATGGCCGAGCTATGCCAATGTAGATGAAAACTAGAAAAAGCTGCTATTTGCCCTTTCGGGCAAGTGACAATTTTATTAACTTGCCCGATAGCTTCATTTTTTTGCCCCGGGCATGCGGGCAAGTGGGTTTGTACACTCTAAAAACTCAAATGTTAAATTAACATTTAAAAGGTTGGAGGAGTGACAACCTTTTCAGAATGGTAAAATAACATTTTAAAAATGTTGGATCCAACTGTTCAGGTGTTGGATCCAACATTTCTAAAGCCTAAATTTACCATTTGTAAATGTTGTCACTCCTCCAACCTTTTGAAATGTTAATTTAACATTTGAGTTTTTAGCGTGTAGCACCCTGGATGGATGTAGAAAACGGAATGCATTCATATCTGCACTTTCTATGATAGATGAAAGGCATGCATGCTAGATAGCAAATGGAACAAATCTATAAATTGTTTATTGTCCATACACCACATGAAAAAGCCCACAATTTGAAAACAAATCTACAAGTAGCCAAAAATATTGACAAAGAATAAATAGAGAAACACAACAAATAAAAAAAAAATAGAAGAACAGTAGTACTGTACTAGCAAGCTTGGATTTCAGGCTCAAATCAAATAATTCAAATGACATGATTATTCAAACAAATTTAATAACATAATTTACCTGAATACATGTAGTTGACAGAGCTATTTTTCTTCATTTTATTGTGAACAGCATTTAAAAATTGTGAACATGAGCTTGCTGATTTAAACAGAGCAGGGAAATCATGTATGAAATATGGGACATGGAAAAAATACTTAGAAATAATACTAAAATAGTCAGATTGTCAATTTAAAAATCATCAGACTGCAGTGCAGACCTAATGTTACATTAAGCTGAAAATGAAATCATTCAAGATCACACAAATATCCTTAGTTTACTTGAAGTTATTTTCACAATTTCACTTTACCAAATTAGCATAGATTTCACTGCAATAGAAATCAAATTACAATTGATATAAATATGTAAACAGATTAGATTCATGCACAAATATAGTAAATTTACATTGTTTTTTTAGGCTCTAGTCATATTATGAAGAGAGATCACAGTGTAGATTGGGTTAATTTTAATTGACTAGTATTAACTTCATCTGCAGTATGACCCCTTTTTTTTAATCATTTATCATTTATGTTTACACATGATGAACAAAACAAATGTAAGATGAAAAATTAACATCACAAGTTACATGTATATATTTTCTTTCTTTTAACAGTGTCTAAAAAGTGAACCCCTAAAGCTAAAGTTATAAAAACATTACACAGCCAACTGTCACTTAGCTGAGTGACACTGCCACTGCAGTGCAGGTCTGAGACTGAGGTCACTCACTGGTGACTCCAACTTTAGTTTTTATTAGCCAGTGGGGAAAAATAAAGAATGGTCAGCTTGTTTGCAGACTGTATTTCATTTGTATAATCAAAATCACATCTCTAATACCTTAACATGAAACATAATCACAGAAAATATCTAAAAAGTAAAGGACAAGAATTTTAAGAGAGTGTTATGGACATTCATTTACACACTGATACGACAAGTCACGTAAATGTTAACCTGTGGGACTACAATTTTGAAGCTAAACTACTATTCTCAACTGGCAATTTGTGGTGTTTACTTGATAAAATTAATTTAATGACACGAAACATACTCACGATGACACTACAAAGAGGTAGAGGAAAAGCCCTGCTATAAGCGAACCTAGCGTAGTCATTTTGACGAAATAAAAATCCACTACGTGACCATTATTTGACGANATTTCCTCTCCATGCTTCCCATCAAGGCTACATAGAGATAACCTGCAAATGAGAAAAAGAGTCAAAACATGTCTGAATAGCTCAAGAATGATAAAATGTGTGAAAAAAATAAAAGGAGAGTGAGATACATGCAGATAACAGAATGTGTTCATAGACACTTTTAATAGATAAAATGCATGCATAATGCTAGATAGCAAACTGATATAATCATTCAAACAAATTTAATAACATGATTGACCTGAATAACTGACATAGTTATATTTGTTCATGTTTCTTTCAGTGTGAACTGTACTTACTGTGTAATTGTGATTCTAATTTGTAAATCTGTTACGTGAAAACTGGGTAAAATTATGAACATGAGCTTGCCGGTTAAAAAAATCATGTATGAGATATGGGAGATGGAAAAAGATTTAAAAAAAAAAAGATTTTCAATTAAAAAATCATCTGACTGCAGGCCTCATGTTAGCTGAAAATAAAAATATTCAAGATCACATACACATATCCTTAATTTTGCACTTTACCAAATTAGCATAGATTTCACTGCAATAAATACGAAATTACAAGATTAGATTCATGCACAAATAGAAATGTAACAATGTTTTTATTTAGGCTTTATCTAGATTTTAGTCTGTAGTCATATTAATTATTATTAAGACAGGTTGGGTTAATTGTTTTGGAATCGTTTATGTTCACACAAGATGAATAAAACACATGAAAGATGAAAACTTCACATACAAAATACATTTATATATTTTTCTTTTCTTTTCTTTAGCAGTGTATAAAGACCAAAACACAACAGACTGTCAGTCACTGGTGACTGCGATTTTTGTCTTTTGACTTTTGTCTTAAGACTAAATGAGAGTTATTCTGTTTAGTCAGTGGAGATTTGGAGAAATAAAAAATGTTCCGCTAGTTTTCTGACTGTCTTTCATTTGAATTATTAATACCTTAACTATAATAAAAGAAAATATCTAACAAGTGAAGGACAAGAATTCGAAAAGATGGACAGACAGAAGCTGTATGGACTACAGAAGCTGTATTATCTAGATAATACAGCTTCGCATTGAGTGATGTTCCTGTAGGAGCTTATCAATTATATTATCCAGATCCACTCCAGATCCAGATCCAGACATTCACTTCGACAATTGCACTTGCAGTGTAATTAGACACTGATACGACTCACACAGATGTTAACATGCGGGACTACAATTTTGAAGATAATCTCCTATTTTCAACTGGCAATTTGTGGTTTTGACTTGATAAAATTAATTAAATGACAAGAAAAATACTCACGATGAAACTACAAAGAGGTAGAGGAAAAGCCCTGCTACAAGCGAACCTAGCGTAGTCATTTTGACGAAATAAAAATCCACTACGTGACCATTATTTGACGAATAATCCACAGAAATGTAAGGAGTCGTGGCGAAAACAAGTTGAGCGACAACCTTAATCAAAGAACTTCAAACGGAAGATACCCCACTCTGCTCCAAATTCTGCTCCAAGCCGTTCCGCAATACACATGTCATAAACGTACAACTGTAGTACCAAAACATCTATTTATATTCCGTGAGCGATCAAGGATTGGGGTGGGTCCGAGGTTGTCACCAAATGGCCATGCTTCTCTATTATCTGCCCAAAAGCTGACTCTCTGATATCTGCCCCCTTCCCTATAACCCTATTTATACCGATTATTACCTGTATTTCTCTACTCCGCCATTTCTGTATTTGTTATTTTTGTCCTTATTTTCATGTATATATCATCTTGATATTATATCTTTTTTTCTTTTAATAGCGTTATCATTATCAGGGGTGTGTGTATTCCAAGCTTTTTTCTGCACACCCTTCAATTTCGACAACATAAAGTATTAAAGAAAATGTACAACATTCTTTTCGTTTAACAATTCTCAACTGCCAGATCCTAAAATGCTACCGATAAATATTTGATGGTGTATAAGCTAAGCTGTGAAAATATTGGTCTTCAAAATTAACGTTTAGGGCTTTAAAAAAGGGTTCAATTGAAAATATGCCCTGTGCAGTAATAAACGGCAGTGGTACGTTTTATTCAATTTTCATGAATCGCTTTAATAGTGGCTGTCTGAAAGTATACACCTAATGGTGGTCCCATAGCGATGATGATGATGAGTTCCTTCATTTTAGTTTAGACAGCTTGCTGTGATAATCTCTAAAATAACCAAATCTTGAGAAGCGATAATGTCCTCAATTTATAAACAATTAGGGGCGTTGGATACTCGTGGCATTATCCACCTTGGATTCCCCATGCGTGCTTTTGGGGCGCCAGCCCCCCGGGTCAGAGATAGGGAGCGCCCAAATTTGACGGCAAAAGGCCCAAAAATTGCTAAAAAGGGGGCGCCAAATCGGTGAAAGCTGGGGGGGGGGGGG
>BQKZ01010617.1:0-15962 GCA_036244855.1 Temnopleurus reevesii | reverse complement strand
CAAGGAACCACAAATCCAACACATGTCCCACACCCACCCCATATGTGCTAAATATCTGACCCCGCCCCTCATAGTTGGATACCATTCAAACATAAAATAGATTTACATCTTGTCAAAAAGGGTAACGTTGACTTTTCTATTCTTTTCGTTTTGGACATTAGCATTTCATTTCATTGTATAATAACTTAATATCTACTGATGATTGATATCTTTTATCTTTTAGATTAATGATTGCTAGTTGAAAAATATTACATTTCCATATCTATTAACTTATTATTAAACCAAGATTAATTATATCTACTTCTGGAGCTCCTACATGGTCTTATAATGATTTATTTCCTTTCATACTATGTAAAATTAGCTGCTAGTAATTGCAGTGTTTGTAAATTATTTGATTTCAATATGCTAGATTGGTCTATCATTCTAATAAAATTAAAGAGCGTTCAGAAGGGATGCTTCAAGCTATAAAAAGGGTGATTATCTTAATGAGTCCTATAACAATCTCTTTAATTCCATGCTGTGTTAAGTTAGCCATTCATGTTTACACACTATGACCCGTATTCCGATAGCGAGGTTCAAGTTAACCCTGGTCTAAACCTTTGGTTTAAGTATGGATAGCCAAAAGAGGCTTTAATCTATAAAAGTCGATGATTAATTTACCAGCACGTTTGGCACTCATAGTATTTAAAACTGTCTTGAAATAAAAACTTCAATAGTTTTCTACATTATTAGAGCATGTGAAAAGAGAGCAGTTAACATAAGAATAATACATTGTAAATAAAGTTTTCGCATTTTTGGCTACCCATACTTAAACCACAGATTTAGACCAGGGTTAACTTAAACCTCGCTATCGGAATACGGGCCTGAGTTTGTTGAAGATTTCCTTTAAAAAAGTGACTTCTTTCTCCTGAGACTAGTCAATGATCTCATATAGCTTTCTTTGCGTCTTTGGCTAAGGGTACACTAACATTATTTTCTTGTCAGATTCAATTACCAATACATTGTTTCATTGAATTTTATAATCTCCGCTATCTTCAGTAATTCATATTTCAACACGTCCAATATTTCATCCATCTGTTGTTGGGTATATATATATATTTTTTTTTTTTGCAGTCTTAGTTCTGAAATTCCTTACATATTAGATATATTGTAAAGTTTAATGATCTCTGCTAATTCTAAGTGATTAATATCTCATAGATTTATAACTATGATGTCTTTCAAGAGATTAGACACCAACTATGAGGTGCAAGACATGTCCTGAATTTGAGTTCTTAGCATCAAGAATATAATTTCCAGAAACAAAGATCTACAGATTCAACACATGTCTCACACCCACCCTTTATGTGCTAATATCTGACCCCACCCCTCATAGTTGGAAATCCAATTTTGCTGGGTTTTTTTCTTCTGGACCTTTGAATTTTATTCATCATAAAACAAGTTCATATCTACTGCTGATTAATAAATGACTGTCTAATAAACAAACAGGGTTTTTTTTTGTTCTTTTTTTAGATTTTGGCTTCCAATTACAAATTATTACATCTTCTTTATTGAGTTACTTTTTATTCCACCAGTTGTAAATCATTTCTACATTTGCATTTCATTTCATTGTAAAACAATTTCATATCTACTGCTGATACATTACAATAAACAAACACTTATTTTTTAGGTTATGGCTTCTAATTACAAGATATTACATTTTTCGTATTAAGAATATAATTCCCAGATACAAAGAACCACAAATTTAACACATGTCTCACACCCACCCTTTATGTGCTAATATCTGACCCCACCCCTCATAGTTGAATACCATTTTAGCATAGAAAAGCATTCTTCTTTTAAAAAATATATGAGTAAAACTAAAGTCCAATTCTCCTTTTCTTTTGGACATTTGCATTTCATTTCATTGTAAAACAATTTCATATCTACTGCTGATTGATAAATGACTGTCTAATAAACAAACAGGGTTTTTTTTTGTTCTTTTTTTAGATTTTGGCTTCCAATTACAAATTATTACATCTTCTTTATTGAGTTACTTTTTATTCCACCAGTTGTAAATCATTTCTACATTTGCATTTCATTTCATTGTAAAACAATTTCATATCTACTGCTGATACATTACAATAAACAAACACTTATTTTTTAGGTTATGGCTTCTAATTACAAGATATTACATTTTTCTTATTAAGAATATAATTCCCAGATACAAAGAACCACAAATTTAACACATGTCTCACACCCACCCTCTATGTGCTAATAGCTGACCCCACCCCTCATAGTTGGATACCATCAAACATAAAATACTTTTCTATCTTTTTAAAAGAAATTGAGAGTAGAGCTTCAGGTCAATTTTTCTTTTCTTTTCTTTTAGATATTCAAATTTGATTTTATTGTAAAACAGTTTCATATTTAGATTTATTTTAGATTATGGCTTCTAATGACTAGATATATTTTTCAAATTAAGTTACTTCTTATTGCGCCAGTTTTAATTAATTTCTACTTTTCTATTTCATTTCATTGTTTAACAATTTCATATCTACTGCTGATTGATAAATGACTGTCTAATAAAACAAACAGGTTTTTTTTTTAAATTTTGGCTTTTAATTACAAATTATTACATATTCTGTATTGAGTTACTTCTTATTGCATCGGTTATGATATATTTCTACATTTGCATTTCATTGTAAAACAATTTCATATCTACTATTGATTGATATATTACTGTCTTGTAAACAAAACTGTTATTGTTTAGATTGTGGCTTCTAGAATATTGCATCTTCCATATTGATTTACTTCTTATTGCACCTGTTTTAATTTACTTCTACGGTAGGTCTTGAGTTACTAATTTTTATAACTCTGTATTTCCTTTCATTCTGTGTAAAGTTAGCCTTTAGTAGTAAAATCTTTCCTTAAAAAAAAATTGTTTTCCCTTACGAGACTAAATAATTGTTTCATGCAACTTTCTTAGGATCTTAAACTATGATACATTCGTGCAATTTTCTTACTAAGATATTTTTACCAATACAATGTTTTGTCAAATTAAATTGAAAAAAAAACCTGATATTATTCAAAAGATTAGGCACCAACTATGAGGTGCAAGACATGTGTTCAACTTGAGCTCTAAGCCTGGCGTATACAACTGTCAGCCACAAAGAACCACAAGCCAAACACATGTCTCACACCCACCCTTTATGTGCTTAATAGCTGACCCCACCCCTCAAAGCTGAATGCCTATTTTGGCATCTAGAACTTTTCATATGTACTACTACTAAAACTTCTTTTTTTTTTAATTGCCATTTCTTCTTAGGCATTGGATATTTCATTTCATTGTAAAACAGTTCCATATCTACTGCTGATTAATGTTATTTTTTTTTTTGGGGGGGGGGGAGGGTAATAACTAAAACTATTTCAATATGGATATTAAAAAAATGATTTTGCCAAAAAAAAAGAGAGAGATATCAGTAAAGTCACATTTTGATATTAATTTACATTTACTTTGATCTATTTACTTCAGATTCCTCTTTTTTTTGTTAGAGTAGTTTTATTTAAGTCTACAAAAGTAATCATTTAAAAAAGCCCTACATTACACAAACATGTATTGCACTAATATTTGATTCACCTCTACTTCCCATACAAGACTTACTGCACATTTCTAAATTTCTTGCCATGTTATGCTGTTGTTAGTGTTAATGTATGACATTTGATGAATAGCATTTTAATTTGAAATATGTTTGGTTTATTAACCTTGAGTTGAGTTATCATATATTCTTGTTAAATATTCTTTAATGCAATCTCATTTTTTATTGTCAGAATTACTTGTTACATACATTGGTATATTTTATGTGTTTGTTACATTTAGTCACCAACTATGAGGTGCAAGACATGTGTTCAACTTGAGCTGTAAGCCTCGATTATACAACTGTCAGCCACAAAGAACCCCAAACCAAACACATGTCTCACACCCACCCTTTATGTGCCTAATAGCTGACCCCACCCCTCATAGTTGAATGCAATCTTAGCATAGAATAGCTTCATTATGACACTAAACAACAAGTTCATATAACTTTCCTTGGGTCTTTTTGGAGAATACAATAGTGTAATTTTCATATATAACATAATGCGTTGTAAAGTTTCACCATCTCTGCTAGTCCTAAGTGATCAATAATTCCTGATAAGTTGACATAAATGATATTGTTCAAAAGATTAGGCACCAACTATGAGGTGCAAGACATGTGTTCAACTTGAGTTCTAAGCCTGGAGTATACAACTGTCGGCCACAAAGAACCACAAGCCAAACACATGTCTCACACCCACCCCTTTTGTGCTTAATAGCTCACCCCACCCCTCATAGTTGAATGCAATCTTAGCATAGAATAGCTTCCTATCATCTTGAAACAGAAATTACAAGCAAAACTAAAGTCCAATACTTGTTTTCTTTTGGACATTTGGATTCCATTTCATTGTAAAAAATTTTCATATCTACTGCTGATTGATAAATTATTGTATTGTAATAAAAAACAGTTATTTTCTAGATTATGGCTTCTAATTACAAAATATGTCAGTACTGCGTTACAGTTTTAAATCACTTCTACTTCTGATGTTCCTAGTCTTATAACAATTCATTTCCTTTCTTGATGTTGCTGAGTTAGTCATAATGTATTGATGTACTATGTTTGTTGATTGTTCTCTTTCAATGTATGAGATTTTTCTTTCATTCCAATGAAAAAAAATATTATTCAAACAGGGATGCTACAAGTTTAGAATCTAAGGAGAGTGATTATCATTCTTATGATACTAAATAATACCTTCATATAACTTTTATCGGGGTTTAAGGGTAGGATACAATACTGTAATTTTATATTTAGCAATACAACATAATGCTTTGTACAATCACAATCACAATTTCTGGTAATCCTAACTGATAATCAATTCCTCATAAATTGACATACATGATATTGTTCAAAAGATTAGGCACCAACTATGAGGTGCAAGACATGTGTTCAACTTGAGCTCTAAGCATTGAGTATACAACTGTCAGCCACAAAGAACAACAAGCCAAACACATGTCTCACATCCACCCCTTATGTGCTTAACAGCTGACCCCACCCCTCATAGTTGAATGCCATTTTAGCATAGAACTTTTTTATTTCTTCTTGTGAATTTTGTAGAATTTCATCATCTCTGCTTGTCCTCGGAGTGATAAATAATTCCTTATAAATTGATATAAATGACATATCTCTCATAAGATTAGGCACCAAATAAGCCCTGAGTATACAATTTCTCATAAATTGACATACATAATATTGTTCACAACATTTGGCACCAACTATGAGGTGCAAGACATGTGTTCAACTTGAGCTCTAAGCCTGGAGTATACAACTGTCAGCCACAAAGAACCACAAGCCAAACACACGTCTCACACCCACCCTTTATGTGCTTAATAGCTGACCCCACCCCTCATAGTTGAATGCCATCTTAGCATAAAATAGCTTCCTATCTTCTTTTAAATAGAAATTAATAAATAAGAGCAAAACTAAAGTTGAATTCTCCTTTTCTTTTGGACATTTGCATTTCATTTCATTGTAAAACAGTTTCATATCTACTGCTGATTGATAAATAATTGTATTGTAATCAAAACAGTTATTTTCTAGATTATGGCTTCTAATTACAAAATATTTCAGTATTTAGTTACATTTTTAAATCATTTCTACATCTGATGTTCCTAGTCTTACAACGATGTGTTTCCTTTGTTGCTGTTGTTAAGTTAGACATAATGTATCAATGTACCTTGTTTGTTCATTATTATCTTTCAATATGCAAGATTTTTCTTTCATTCAAATGAGAAAAAGGTTATTCAAACAAGGATGCTATTGGTTTTATATCAAACATGATTATTTTTCTAACGCTACTAGATAATAACTTCAAATAACTTTCTTTGGGTCTTATGGGATACAATAGTGTAATCCTCCTCTGCTAGTCCTAAGTGATAAATAATTCCTTGTAAATTGGCATAATTGACATTGTTCAAAAGATTAGGCACCAACTATGAGGTGCAAGACACGTGTTCAACTTGAGCTCTAAGCCTTGAGTATACAACTGTCAGCCACAAAGAACCACAAGCCAATCACATACCTCACACCCACCCCTTATGTGCTTAATAGCTGACCCCGCCCCTCATAGTTGAATGTCTATTCTAACAGAAAAATTTTATCTGTCTACTAGTGCTAAAAACTTATCTTTAAATTATCATTTCTTCTTAGGCATTGAGTATATCATTTCATCGTAAAACAGTTTCATATCTACTACTGATTAACACATGGGGTTTTTTTTTGGGGGGGGGGGTACTTAAATAAAAAATATTTTACTACAGATTTTGAAGAAAAAAAACAGAGAGATTTCGTTAAATTCACTACACAAAAGTTTCAGGGTTTTAAATCAATTTACTTTGAACTATTTTTCTCTCTTCTTTTAAAAAGTTGTTTTATTCAAGTCTGTGAAAGGAACCTTTTCAAGAAAGCATTACATCATACAAACATGTATTGCACTAATATTTGATTCACCTCTACTTCTCTTACAAGGTTTTTTGCACATTTTTAATTTTCTTGTGATGTTATGCTTCCTATTGGTTCTAATGTACAATGTTTGAGAAATAGCATTTCCAATTTGAAATATGTGATCGATTTGTCAATTACCTTGGGTTTTAAGCTAGGATAGTTAGCATAAATTTTTGTTGAATACTTTAAAAGAGACAGTCTCATTTACTTTTTCAATATTGTCAGAATGATTCAATACATAATTTGTTTGTTTGTTACTTTTATCCTTATTCAACTATTCCTTATTCTTTATAACGACTATCATTATTTTCTTTAGTGTAACCTTAAACCGGGGGTATGGGTATCACAAGCCTTGCTTTTTCCAGCACACCCCTCTATTTCAAATTCATAATTGCTTTGTCGTTTGATTCAACCCTTATTTGTAAACAATTATTCTGTAAATATCTGTATGTGGTTTTCCTTTGTAATTTTGTTTCAATTTATGTCTGCTCGATATTGTTCACATTTATTTTTTGTAACATTGTATGTTTTTGAAATGGAAAATAAATAAATCAAATCAAAATCAAAAACATATATTTGTATAGCCTTTATCTTTTTTTACATTTAGGCACCAACTATGAGGTGCAAGACATGTGTTCAACTTGAGCTCTAAGCCTTGAGTATACAACTGTCAGCCACAAAGAACCACAAGCCAAACACATGTCTCACACCCACCCCTTATGTGCTTAATAGCTCACCCCACCCCTCATAGTTAAATGCCTATTCTAACAGAGAACTTTTTCTGTCTACTCAAATAGTTAAATAAAAGTATTTTACTACAGATTTTGAAGAAAAAATGAGAGATTTCATAAAAATTCACTACACAAATGTTTTTTGGGTTTTAATCAATTTACTTTGAACTATTTACTGACTTTTCCCTCTCTTCTTTTAAATAGAAATTTTATTCAAGTATGTAAAAGTAGCCTTTTCAATAAAGCCCTACATTACACCAACATGTATTGCACTAATATTTGATTCACCTCTACTTTCACGTACAAGACGTACTGCACATTTCTAATTTTCTTAACATGCTGTGTAAGCTATTAGTGTTAATGTACGATGTTTGAGAAATAGCATTTTTAATTTGAAATATGTGTTTGGTTAATTAAACTTGAGTTGAGTTAGCACATCTTCTTGTTAAATATTCTTTAATGCAATCTCATTTTTTATTGTAAGAAATACTTGTTACATTCATTGGTATATTTTATGTGTTCTTTACATTTAGGCACCAACTATGAGGTGCAAGCTATGTGTTCAACTTGAGCTCTAAGCCTCGAGTATACAACTGTCAGCCACAAAGAACCACAAGCCAAACACATGTCTCACACCCACCCTTTATGTGCTTAATAGCTGACCCCACCCCTCATAGTTGAGTGCCATCTTAGCATAGAATAACTTCCTATCTTCTTGAGAAAAAAAATTAAAAGTAAAACTAAAGTCCAATTCTCCTTTCCTTTTGGAAATTTGCATTTCATTTCATTGTAAAACAGTTTCATATCTACTGCTGATTGATAAATGATTGTATCGTAATAAAAAACAGTTATTTTCTAGATATTTCAATATTAAATTGCAGTTTTAAATCATTTCTGCTTCTGTTATTCCTAGTCTTGTAACAATTCATTTCCTTTCTTGATGTTGCTGAGTGAGTCATAATGTATTGATGTACTATGTTTGTTGATTGTTCTCTTTCAATGTATGAGATTTTTCTTTCATTCCAATGAAAAAAAATATTATTCAAACAGGGATGCTACAAGTTTAGAATCTAAGGAGAGTGATTATCATTCTTATGATACTAAATAATACCTTCATATAACTTTTATCGGGGTTTAAGGGTAGGATACAATACTGTAATTTTATATTTAGCAATACAACATAATGCTTTGTACAATCACAATCACAATTTCTGGTAATCCTAACTGATAATCAATTCCTCATAAATTGACATACATGATATTGTTCAAAAGATTAGGCACCAACTATGAGGTGCAAGACATGTGTTCAACTTGAGCTCTAAGCATTGAGTATACAACTGTCAGCCACAAAGAACAACAAGCCAAACACATGTCTCACATCCACCCCTTATGTGCTTAACAGCTGACCCCACCCCTCATAGTTGAATGCCATTTTAGCATAGAACTTTTTTATTTCTTCTTGTGAATTTTGTAGAATTTCATCATCTCTGCTTGTCCTCGGAGTGATAAATAATTCCTTATAAATTGATATAAATGACATATCTCTCATAAGATTAGGCACCAACTAAGCCCTGAGTATACAATTTCTCATAAATTGACATACATAATATTGTTCACAACATTTGGCACCAACTATGAGGTGCAAGACATGTGTTCAACTTGAGCTCTAAGCCTCGAGTATACAACTGTCAGCCACAAAGAACAACAAGCCAAACACATGTCTCACACCCACTTCTCATGTGCTTAATAGCTCACCCCACCCCTCATAGGTGAATGCCTATTCTAGCATATAATTATCAATTTCTTATTGTGCTAAAAAGAACAGAGATGCTACAAGTTTTATATATTAAAAAAGGTGATTATCCTAGCACTTAATCCTCATCTTATAGGTTTTTATTTCCTATCATGCACTGTTAAATTAGCCATTAATGTTACTGTAATACGTGTTTGTTTGTAAAGAAAAAAAAAATAAATAAATAAAAAATCTTTGTAAAAAGTGATTATTTTCCTTATAAGACTACATGTAAATAACACTTTCAGATAACTTTCTTTAGGTCTTAAGCCAGGACACACTTGGTTTATTTACCAATACAATATAATGTTTTTGTAAAAAATTTCTCATAAATTGACATATATATGATATTGTTCAAAAGATTAGGCACCAACTATGAGATGCAAGACATGTGTTCAACTTGAGCTCTAAGCCTCGAGTATACAACTGTCAGCCACAAAGAACAACAAGCCAATCACATATCTCACACCCACCCCTGATGTGCCTAATAGCTGACCCCACCCCTCATAGTTGAATGCCTATTTCAGCATAGAGCTTTTCATTCCTTCTTGTGCTAAAAAGATAGTTAAAACAGTTTCTACAAGTTTTATATATCAAAAAAATCTTCCTAATGACTCCTAGGGGTTGTTGCTCGAGAGTTGCTATTAATCGCAAGTTGCAGTTGAGCGGAACATGCCAATCAAAATCATTGTTTCTTATAACTTAACGCTTTGCAAAATTTCACTATCTCTGCTAGTCCTATTAAAGTGATAAATAATTCCTAATAAATTGACATACATAAATTGATATACATGATATTGTTCAAAAGATAAGGCACCAACTATGAGGTGCAAGACATGTTTTCAACTTGAGCTCTAAGCCTTGAGTATACAACTGTCAGCCACAAAGAACCACAAGCCTAACACATGTCTCACACCCACCCCTTATGTGCTTGATAGCTGACCCCGTCCCTCATAGTTGAATGTCTATTTTAGCAAAAAATAGCTTCCTATCTTCTAAAAAGAAATTAAGCGTAGAAATACGGTTCAATTTTATTTCTTTTCTTTTGGATATTCAAACATAATTTTATTGTAAAACAATTTCAAATCTTCTGCTGTCTTGTAACAAAACAACATTTTTTGTGGATTCGTATTACATTACTTCTATTTCTCAAGTTACTAGTCTTATAACAACCTTTTTCCTTTTATTCTGTGTTAAGCTAGCACCAAGTTTTAGCGTATTTCTACATTTGCATTTCATTTCATTGTAAAACAATTTTATATCAACTGCTGATTGATAAACGATATGAACAATTATTTTGATATCATGGCTTCTAATTACAATGTACTACATTTTCTGTGTTGAGCTACTTCTTATTGCAACCGTTTCATTTTATTTTACTTATAAAGTTTCTAGTCTTGTAACAATTTAGTTTCTTTCATACTATGTAAAGTTTGCTGTTTATATCAATGTAGTTTTTGTAAATGATTTTCTTTCAATTTGCAAGATGTTCTTTCATTCTACTAACAAAAACAATTCAAGCAGGGATGCTACAATTTTTACATTAAAATAAAAGTGATTATCTTACTTATGATACTAAATAATAATTTCACATAACTTTCTTTGGATCTTAGGCTACATTAGGATACAATAGTGTAATTTTCTTATATAATAATGCTTTGTAAAATTTTGCCATCTCTGCTAGTCCTAAGTAATAGATAATTCTTCATAAATTGATATAAATGATATTATTCAAAAGATAAGGCACCAACTATGAGGTGCAAGACATGTGTTCAACTTGCGTTCTAAGCCTGGAGTATACAACTGTCAGCCACAAAGAACCACAAGCCAAACACATGTCTCACACCCACCCCTTATGTGCTTAATAGCTTACCCCACCCCTCATAGTTGAATGCCTATTTTAGCATAGACATTTTACTGTCTACTAGTACTAAAAAACCTTTTTAAAATTGTTGTTTGTTCTGAGGCATTTGATATTCAATTTCATTTTTTACTTTTCATGGCATTTTGTGCTAAATATTAGTGTTAATGTACAATTTTTGCGAAATAGCATTTAAAAAAAAAATGTTTTGGGTTATCAAACTCAAGGTACGCTAGCATAGATTCTTGTTGACTATTTGAATGCAATCATGTCTATTTTTTATTGTCAGAAGTAATAGTTACATATATTGGTATGGATTATATTTTCTTTACATGTAGGCACCAACTATGAGGTGCAAGACATGTGTTCAACTTGAGCTCTAAGCCTCGAGTATACAACAGCTAATTAACGTCATTTCAGGAGGAGGGGGTAATGAATGAAAATAATTTGTTTTGGATTTTGCAAAAAGAGAGAGAGAGACTTTAATTCACTTCTCAATATTTTTTTTTTTAATTTACTCTGAACTATTTTGTGAGGTTTTCCTCTTTTCTTTTAAACAATAGTTTTATTCAAGTAGTCTTTTCACGAAAGCCCTATATCGTACAAACATGTATTGCACTAATATCTGATTCACCATACTCCACTTACATGTACAAGACGTACTGCACATTTCAAATTTTTTAACATGCTGTGTTAGCTAATGAGTGAATGTACAATGTTTGAGAAATTTTAGTTTTAATTTGAAATAAGTGTTTGGTTTATCATCCTTGAGCTACGTTAGCATATATTCGTGTTGAATATTTTTAATCCAATCTCATTCTTTGTCAGAATTATTCATTACATATATTTGTATAGATTATTTCTTCTTAACATGTGGGCACAAACTATGAGGTGCAAGACATGTGTTCAACTTGAGCTCTAAGCCTTGAGTATACAACTGTTGGCCACAAAGAACCACAAGCCAAACACATGTCTCACACCCACCCCTTATGTGCTTAATAGCTGACCCCGCCCCTCATAGTTGAATGCTTATTTCAACATAGAACTTTTCATTTCTTCTTGCGCTAAAAAGATAGTTAAAACACAGATTCTACAAGTTTTATATACTAGTATTAAAAAAATCTTTCTAATGACTCCTAGGGGTTGTTGCTCAAGAGTTGCAATTGATCGCAAGTTGCAGTTGAGCGGAACATGCCAATCAAAATCATTGTTTCATGCACGTCTTATTAGTGTAATTTTCTTATAACATACATGTAAAGCTTTGCAAAATTTCACCATCTCTGCTAGTCCTAAATTATAAATAATTCCTAATAAATTGACAAACATGATATTGTTTAAAAGATAAGGCACCAACTATGAGGTGCAAGACATGTGTTCAACTTGAGCTCTAAGCCTTGAGTATACAACTGTCGGCCACAAAGAACCACAAGCCAAACACATGTCTCACACCCACCCCTTATGTGCTTAATAGCTCACCCTGCCCCTCATAGTTGAATGCCTATTCTAACAGAGAACTTTTTCTGTCTACTAGTGCTAAAAACTTATCTTTAAATTGTCATTTCTTCTTAGGCATTGAATATATTATTTTATCGTAAAACAGTTTCATATCTACTGCTGATTATAGTAACATGTGGGTTTTTTTTGGGGGGGCGGGGTAGTTAAATAAAAATATTTTACTACAGATTTTGAAAAAAAAAATGAGAGATTTCATTAAATTCACTACACAAATGTTTTTGGGTTTTAAAACCATTTACTTTGAACTATTTACTGACTTTTTCCTCTCTTCTTTTAAAAAGTTGTTTTATTCAAGTCTGTAAAAGTAACCTTTTCAAGAAAGCATTACATCATACAAACATGTATTACACTAAGATTCGAGTCACCTCTATTTCAAATACAAGACATACTGCACATTTCTAATTTCCTAAAATGCTATGTTAGCTTTGTTAGCTATGTTAGCTATTACTGTGAATGTACAATGTTTTATATGAATTAGCATTTTAATCTGAAATATGTGCTTGGTTTATCAAACTTGAATTACGTTAGCATATATATTCTTATGCAATGCAATCTCATTATTTTTTTATTGTCAGAATTACTCATTACATATGTTGGTATAGATTATATCTTCTTTACATTTAGGCACCAACTATGAGGTGCAAGACATGTGTTCAACTTGAGCTCTAAGCCTGGAGTATACAACTGTCAGCCACAAAGAACCACAAGCCAAACACATGTCTTACACCCACCCCTTATGTGCTTAATAGCTGACCCCACCCCTCATAGTTGAATGCCATTTTAGCATAGAATAGCTTCCTATCTTCTTGAAAAAAAAAAAAAAAGAAATGAAGAGTAGAACTACAGTTCTATTTTCTTTTCTTTTCTTTTAGACATTCACATTCCATTCCATTGTAAAAACAATTTCATATCTACTGCTGATTGATACATGTATGTTTTTTTCTTACTGCATCAGTTTTAATTTACTTCTAGTTTTTTAGTTCATAGTCCTATAACAATTAATTTCCTTTCATGCTGTTCTTAATTTAGTCATAAATATTAATGTTATATTCAAATATACAAAAATTTTCTTTCATTCCAATAAAAAAGACAATTCAAACAAGGATGCTACAAGTAAAATTTAGAAAAAGTGATCATCTTCCTAACATTACTAAATAATAACTTAAAATAACAGGCTTGTTTAGGTTTTAAAGTAGGATAGTTACAATTGTGTAATTTTCTTCATAGTTTTTTTTTAGCAACATAACATAATGCTTTGTAAAATGTTATCATCTCTGCCAGTCTAAAGTGATAGATACATGTAATTCCTCATAAATTGACATAAATGATATTGTTCAAAAGATTAGGCACCAACTATGAGGTGCAAGACAGGCATCTTTTTTTGTTATTGCTGTTGTTATTCTTCTTTAAATTTGATGCATGTCCTACACACCAGCCCTGTACGAGAGTAATCTCTATGCCCCTCCCCTCATAGTTGCCAATTTGCATTTCGAAGCAAAATAAATGGAATANCCCTCATAGTTGAATGCCTATTCTAGCAGAGAAAAGAATTCTTCTTAAAAAAAATTACTAGTAGAACTAAAGTTATTTTTTTCTTTGACATGTTCAAATTTCATTCCATTGTAAAACAACTTCATATCTTCTGCTGATTGATATATGACTTGTAAACAAAATATTTTACTATGGATTATCTGCGACAAGATTTCATTAAATTCACTTTTCACATTCACTTTTTTTTGCAATTTTCTTGGATCTATTTATTAAAGTTTTCCTCTCTTCTCTTAAACAGTTGTTTTTTATTCAAGTCTATAAAACTAACCTTTTCAAGAGAGCTATACATTGTGCACAGGTATTGCACTAAGTTTTTAATCAATCTCTACTTCACTAACAAGACTTACTGCATTTTTTCCTTTTCTTACCATGTTGCGCTGCTGTCAGTATTAATGTACAATGTTTGATAAATTGATAAATAGCATTTTTCATTTGAAATATGTTTTTGGTTCATCAACCTTGAGGTACGTTGGCATAGATTCTTGTTGAATATTTGAATGCAATCATGTCTATTTCTTATTGTCAGAAGTAATAGTTACATATATTGGTATGGATTATATTTTCTTTACATTTAGGCACCAACTATGAGGTGCAAGACATGTGTTCAACTTGAGCTCCAAGCCTCGAGTATACAACTGTCAGCCACAAAGAACCACAAGCCAAACACATGTCTCACATCCACCCCTCATGTGCTTAATAGCTGACCCCACCCCTCATAGTTGAATGCTTATTTCAACATAGAACTTTTCATTTGTTCTCGCGCTAAAAAGATAGTTAAAACACAGATTCTACAAGTTTTATATACTAGTATTAAAAAAATCTTTCTAATAACTCTTAGGGGTTGTTGCTCAAGAGTTGCAATTGATCGCAAGTTGCAGTTGAGCGGAACATGCCAATCAAATCATTGTTTCATGCACGTCTTATTAGTGTAATTTTCTTATAACATAAAGCTTTGCAAAATTTCACCATCTCTGCTAGTCCTAAGTTATAAATAATTCCTAATATAAATTGACAAAAATGATATTGTTTAAAAGATAAGGCACCAACTATGAGGTGCAAGACATGTGTTCAACTTGAGCTCCAAGCCTTGAGTATACAACTGTCAGCCAGAAAGAACCACAAGCCAAACACATGTCTCACACCCACCCCTTATGTGCTTAATAGCTGACCCCGCCCCTCATAGTTGAATGCTTATTCTAGCATAGACATTTTACTATCTACTAGTACTAAAAAACCTTTTTAAAATTGTTGTTTGTTCTGAGGCATTTGATATTCAATTTCATTTTTTACTTTTCATGGCATTTTGTGCTAAATATTAGTGTTAACGTACAATTTTTGCAAAATAGCATTTAAAAAAAAAAATGTTTTGGTTTATCAAACTCAAGGTACGCTAGCATAGATTCCTGTTAAATATTTTCATGCAATCTCACTTACTTTTTATTGTCAGAGTTATTCATTGCATATACTTCTATAGATTATATTTTTTACATTTAGGCACCAACTATGAGGTGCAAGACATGTGTTTAACTTGAGCTCTAAGCCTCGAGTATACAACAGCTAATTAACGTCATTTCAGGAGGAGGGGGTAATGAATGAAAATAATTTGTTTTGGATTTTGCAAAAAGAGAGAGAGAGACTTTAATTCACTTCTCAATATTTTTTTTTTTAATTTACTCTGAACTATTTTGTGAGGTTTTCCTCTTTTCTTTTAAACAATAGTTTTATTCAAGTAGTCTTTTCACGAAAGCCCTATATCGTACAAACATGTATTGCACTAATATCTGATTCACCATACTCCACTTACATGTACAAGACGTACTGCACATTTCAAATTTTTTAACATGCTGTGTTAGCTAATGAGTGAATGTACAATGTTTGAGAAATTTTAGTTTTAATTTGAAATAAGTGTTTGGTTTATCATCCTTGAGTTACGTTAGCATATATTCGTGTTGAATATTTTT
>BQKZ01010616.1:0-17992 GCA_036244855.1 Temnopleurus reevesii | reverse complement strand
CCTTGTGTGACAGGGAAAGGGTGGCTGATGTATCCGTTCCATAGGACCATGCTCTTCAGTCCGCTGTATAGGCTCCGTAGGATCTTCACAATGCCTGGATCAGCGTTTGCTTTTTGGAGCTTGAGAAATAGCCCATCATGCCATACAGTGTCGAAGGCTTTGGTAACATCGAGCAGAGCGATGAAGGAGTCCAGTCTCTTAGCAGAGTTCATTTCAATGATGAGGTTGAGAGACAGTGCAGTCATTGAGCATGAGTGGTCTTTCTGAAAGCCAGCCTGGAGGTCATCTGGGATTCCTTGTTGTCGTAGGGACTCTTCAAGGCCAGGTTTCAGTAGCAATTCAAGGATCTTGCAGAATACTGAGGATAGGGTGATACCTCACATAGTTTCCAGGGTCTGTTAGGGACTTGCCTTTTCCCTTGTGAATGGGAACTATTATCCCTGTCTTGAAGCTCTGAGGTATGTGGGATAGTCTACAGAAGGTGTTCATGATGACAAGGAGCAGTTGTCGAAAGATCAGTCCTGAGTGAATAATGTGCTCAGGTGCGATTTGATCGATTCCACCAGCTTTCTTGTGCTTCAGATCTTGTATTGCATTTTCGAGGTCTTTGGAGTTGAAGGCAAGAGGTCGAGTGATCGCTTCATGCTCCGTCAGTAGCAATTCTTCCTCGTTCCCTGGTTTGGGAGTGGCAAGAGAGTGGAAGTACTTCTCCCAGCCCTTGAGGATATCCTGGTTGGTGTAGGTAACTCCATCTAAGGTGATGCTCTGGGTAAGGTTTGCTTTGGGAGTTGGAGTGTGCTCTCAAACAAGTCTGTTGAACTGTTGTTGGTCGTTGGTATGGGAGGCTTCGATCTCTTGAACAATGTTCTTGTGTACTGTGAGTCTGCTTCGCCTCAGCTGACGTCTGAAGATGCGTTTCGCTTCCTTGTAGGAGCTCCAGATGTTGTTGTTGCTGCATCTCGGACGCCCTCTGTCTTTCCATACTTTCCAGTGTTGCTTCATGTTCTGGTATGCTTCATCAACCTGGTGAGACCATTCAGGTTTAGGTTGTTTCTGTGATGAAGAGTTGGAGTGTGGAAGTTTATCCTTTGAGACAGCCAGGATCTGGTTCGTTAGCTCATCTAGAACTTCTTCTGCTTGTGTTGCAGTGAGGCACTGTGGGTTGCAAGGTAGTTGTTGCCAGATCTCCTTGCAAGCTTCATCTAGAGGGTTTGTGTATCTGCTGGCAATATCCTCCTTGGAGATATCATTCCATCTAACCATGATTCTCCTGAGTTTGCTTCCATATTGCTGGTGGCACTTTTTGGGGCTTGGGTAGCAGGGTGTTGTACCTTGAATGTTACACTGAGCTCAAATCGATGATGAAAGAAAACATAATCAGTCTGAAAATAGTTTCAATTTTACCTCCGAAAACCTCGTCGATTGACAGGCAATTAACAGGTCAGTTAAATTCCTAATAATAGTATAAATCCTTCAAGACTTAGTCCCGGGGGCAAACAATGTTATGCTATCACGAACAATTCAAAATTGGCTGGATTAGTGCCCAAAATTCCTTGCCAGGCCAGGGCAGGGGCAAGTCAAGTCAAGTGCAACTGCAAGCCAAGGGCAAGGCCAGATGCACAGCCGCAACACAAATGGTAGACAGAAAAATCTGACTCTCGGAGGGTTTTTTTAACGATTTCTGACTTTTGGTGGTGCCCCCTCCAGAGAGAATCAGAAAACGCCCCAATTCAGCGTGTAGTGCAGATTGTTGAAGCTACAATACACAGCGTCTATGGGAGAAAGGGTGCTGCCGCGCACCCTCACGAAAATACGCTAATTTACGTCTCTATGATACAATTAACTATGAACATTATGAATACGATTAAAAAAGATATATTCTTTAAGATTACCTTGAAGGTTTCCAAAAGAAATAATTAAAATCCGTGTTTTTATCGTGATTTTTGGTAGCGACCACCATTTTTTTATCTTCATCACAGGCGTCTCTAGCGGCGTTAACGGTCTATTGAGGAAGGATGCGTAGTCAGGCGATAGCCTCATTTCAGCGAAGCAAATCCTGATCGAAATAGACCCGTTTTATCGGTCTTGTAGTGGGAGCGTCCTTCCCACTACTTAGCCACCTTTCCCCATCCCCCTGACTCGGGACGATCAACGGCGCCTGTCAGGTGACAAGTCACATGACCGCCCTGAGAGCAGAGCAGGAAACCCGAGAGATGTATTGAACCCAAGAAACTGAAACCACGGATGGAAAAAACTATAAACTGAATCCAAATACATCCTTGGGCAGAACAAGAATCTGATAAGGTAAGTCAGACATTCTTACCTATTAAAGTTTGTCTCGCCAGAGACAACAGTCTACACAAATGGATACAGTGCACACAAATGGCCCTTGAAATCTGTGTTTGCCTTCATTCTTTTCACAAAGTCAGAGACATAAGTCGATGCAGGACGGCACTAACATGTGAAAATTAAACTCGGTCGCCGAGACCGAGCTGAGCTGTGGTGGAAGCTTGGGCGATCACTGGTGGTATGCTACCGGGCGGGTCCCGGCGGGCGCCCGGTCCTGCGCTGGTAAGTGCAATGCGAGCGCACTCGGCCTACCGGAGAACTTTCATGCGACTCGAGACCCGAGTCCAAATTTTGACCGCATATTTTCTGTCCATAATTCAGAGCTTATCATCCCACTTCTATCCATCGTCCCATCAGCATAATCAAAAATTGAATATAACCTCCTAAAATACACTTACAACGAATACAGCTTCTGGAATACCAGCTCCTTTTGCCAGGGTTTTCTCGCTGTCTCCGGCCATTTTGAGAAATTGCAGGGCACGACAATTTGTACAGTGACGTTCCACAATTCGATTCCTCAGAACAAATCCAGAAAAACACCTCTGGGGGAAAAAACTATGTGTGATAAACGTAAATTGTTCAGTTGGGGCGTTAGGGCTATTACAAAGAAAAGGGCTGGCGTGATATGGAAAAAAAAATAATAATATGTAATGATTCCACATTTCTTCATCTGCTAGTTATTTTCTAATAAATAAGTCCAAAATAGTGCAGAAATAAGCAATTTAGTTAGTTGCCAGATTATCTGACAAACTCGGTTAGATGCTTGTGAGATAAAAATTAAAGCCTGCTTAAGTGACAGTTCTACTGGCATGCGAGCGAACAGGGAGAGATATCATTTATATGATGATTTTATTCTACATTTACTTCTACTTCATTACTCATTGAACGCTTTGTTCAGCATCTTAATGAGGAGTACTTTTTTATGAGGTAGTGATTTAATAAGGAAATGTGTTTGCTCTTACAAATCCATTACCAAAGATCAATGTAATAATCCTTGCAGGAATAAATAACAAAAATTAAAAATATATACATGTATTATATCATTCACGAAAGTTCTTTTGTTTTTCAATTGAACATAAAAACCCGTCTAGATCGAGTTGTCGGAGACAATCTTCTTCTTCTTCTTTGGTTGGCTTCCTCCAGTGTGGAGAACTGTCAGCGGGACAGGATTCCTTCAGGTGCGTGGAGTTTACATGATAGGAGACATCATTTACAGCGAGGCACTGATTCGTTTAATATGTATGTCAAGCAAGAAGTTAAGAGACCACACACAATAATCCCAGCTCCACCCGGCAAGTCGAGCTTGGTGGCTATTGCTGCCCCTTTCATCAACAGTTTAGCTATATAGTTCACTGATGTAACCGCGATAAACTATATGCAAACAATGAGACTAAATGAAAACATGCATAAGTATAAAAAGAAAAAAAAGTGAAAAGAGGAGAAAGGAAGATAATAATGCAAGAAGTGGTGAATGTCCATTCATGGGCCAGGGGGCTGTAACATAAAAGATGCAATTAAACTTACAATTAATATTTATCGTAAGTCTATGGCAAAATGTGTACCGAATAGATGCAATTAATTGCAAGATTAATTGCATCTCTTTTATGTGAAGTTCTTCAGAGGCATGCAAACCCTCATGGATGGTCATGCAGTAACAGAACTAATTTTATTGCCTAATACACTCCCATGCCATATATATATTGCAACATATAGATCCACTCTTGATTCCATCAGGACACACGTATAAATCAATTTTATTCACTGGCCATATGAAAAAAAAAATGTTATAAAATATCTCAGGATTAGTTTCTTTACTCAAGAACGATAACTTTTTGGAATTATATTGCTCATTCTCAAAACCTTATGGCCAATACACGATGTGCCATAAGATTATAAAAACACATTTCTTGAAGGAATTGAGAGTGACTTCTTCTACACTAACGTTGTCTATTTTATTTGCATTATATGGGGTACATCAGATTGTGACACTTTGTGTTAGCAGAAGTATTCAACAAGTCATATGGAATATGTTCAATTTAAAGAAAGGGAAAATTTGCGAGAAGCCGTTGACTAATCTGCAAGTCGAGACATTGCAAGTTTCTACCTTTGTCGTCTTTGGTCGTTGGTACCTACGGCATAACCCAATTAAGAATTGTTTTACCCTACATAATTTACAAACCGTGTTTGACACTTCAATTGCAACAATAGATTTTTGTGTGTGTGTTTTACATTTAAGGAAAAATAAGAAAAAATACAATGGTGAATTAATGAAAAGCGAACATAATTTTGCTATGGTGCAATATTTGTGGCATGGGAGGGTACACGTCGGACATCATAAATGCACAATTCATGTATAACTAAAAAAAAAAATCTTAAAAATAAAACAAAGCAAAACACTCACTCCTCCATGCAACTATGCAACAAGGTTATGATAGGGAATCACAACAGATGCGTGGCAAAGTAAAAAAAAAAGTATATATAACAAACTTTAGATAAAGAATAGGCTTTTAATATTTATAGTACATTGAAAACAATAACATTATCTATTATTCTTATACATGGGATAAGACTAAAATTCCTATATAGTCTTGTTGTATCCTACGAATGTTTTTTTTTTCCTTTACAAGCTCTCCAAAATGCCTTCCTTGCGTCCAAACCGCCCAAATGTCATGCAAATTAAATGGGCGCATATCATTTGGGGAGATGGGAAGGCATCCCGCCCTAACCAAATGGATGGGGGTGTAAAGGCCCCCTGATATAAGGAGATGGAGATTCAGTTAATCAGTGCTCCCCGCGTTATGGGCGCTAATGTCAGAGAGAGAGAGAGAGAGGGGGGGGGGGGGGGGCAAAATTCGAAGTAAAAAAGAGTGCCAAAATTGCTGAAGGACTGGGCGCAAAGATGACCCTTTTTGCTTGTTAGCCACGCTTATCCTCCCCCCTGGGGCGCAAAAGTTGCTGAGAGGGGCGCTGAATTTTAGCTAATGATATCTTTTTTGGTGAGCTCTTCGAAGGGGGGGGGGGGGGGGTGCATCTCTTGCCACGGTATGCGCATGAACACAGTGTCCTTTTGACACTGCCAAAAGATACAACATCGCATTTTTTTTTTTGCGGTATGTACCTTTTTTGTTGTTGAGCTTGTGCATCAAAAGGATGGACATTTTTTTTTAACCTTTTCGAATTAGTTTTGTTTATATTATATTTAGATCGCACCTTTTCGCGATGCCCGATGGATTGCCTCGTTTGTGCACCCTTTATTTCCTTGTGCATGTTGTGTGGAAGAAACATCGTCAACAATATTGGTACTCATTACTTCAAATTTTAGCATTTCTTTAATTGAACCTCTGAAATGGTGAAGGAAAAAAAAAACGTAATTAGAAACAAAAAGAAAGATGGTGTCTTTGCAAAATGTTTTTGATTGGCACGTCTCTCTGCCCTTCCCCATATTTCATCAATTAAATTGTACGTCTCAACAAAGACTATTCGTTGCCTGGCAAACACACACGCGATTTTGCCGAAGTCACGGCTAAAGGCTTACTTTTATTAACTAAATTCCACCATTTGCACCATATATTGGACTGTCAATCATATAGGTATCTACTGCTAAAATTGGTAAGTGTAAAATAAATCTTCAAATCATATTAATTTGTCGTTCATTGCCCATTTATCAGTGCTCAGGCCATCGTCACCGACCTTGTCGATTGATGTTTCTCCAATCAATTACTGGTGTGCGGAAATCGCATGTCACCTCGCCGTGTTGGCTGGCGTTCGTAGCAGCTGCGATTCGCTAATCGCTGTGGTAAACTCAGCTCAGGTGGACGGGATCAAAAATTCCAGGCAGAAGGGTTTGAACTTAAGATGGCACTTCATTCACCAAGATGAAATCGTTTGTTTCATGTTTTTGTACAAACCAATGACCATGTATAATCTAAGTTGACCTAATCCTACATGTTGTGTGATGCCATCTAATATTCATTCTAAGCTAACTGCCCTCGTTTCAATAATTTGGAATATTATCATTGCATTTTTTTGCTACCCGAAGGAAAGTTAATGATAGATCAGGGGGCAAACCCGGAGAATAGCGACCAGATGCGCACGATGTATTCAATTTGTTTACAATCCTATGGAAGCGTGCGGTAGTGCGTCGGCGATGATTTTTGCACCAGATTCGACCAACAAACATTTGGTAAAGTTGGCTCAAGTTTACACTTTTTAACACCAAAATCGATTAAATTTTCAAAATATTTCTTGAAATATTGATGGAGGGGAAAGAAAATAACATTTACATGTAAAACCATTATTCTGTGACTAGATTTTCTATTCTGTGTGAGATTTGTGTCTGCGTGCATAGTGGATTTTTCTCTCTCATGACATGTGCTTCTCTTTCATGATGTTGTCTTCTCTTTGCCTCTTCATTTCCTGAATGTCTTCTTCTCTTGCCCTCTACTTTCTTCTATTGATTTGACTTTTGAGTATTATCCTCTTCATCCCTTCATTTCTTTGCTTCCTTTCTCCTCCTATCCTTCTATTGCCATTATCTTCAAAATTTCATTCACACTTTTTCACTTTTTTCCTCTCCTCTATTTTCTTTTCTCTCCTATTCCTCCCTTTGTCAATTTCTTTTCATTTTCATTACCTTCTCATCTTTTTTATCTCTATTTCTTCCTTTCCTTTCATTTTTTTTCCTTCTTTTCTTTTCTACTTCTTCATCTCCTCTTATTTTCTTGTCTGTTTTCTCCTACTTCAATATCTGTCTCTCTTTTCTCTCCCTCGCATCTCTTATTTTTGTCTTTCTTTTTCCTCTCTCCCTGTCTCTTATATTGATTCTTATTACCTTGTTCTCTTTATCTCCTTCCATTGACTTATTTTTTGGTTTCTTTTTGTTTTCTGTTCTTCATCTCTTTTTTTCTTCACTTCTTCTCACATCTCTTTCAATTTGCTTCGCTTTTCTCTCCCTCTGTACTCTTATTTTTGTCTTTCTTTGCTCTCTCTGTATTTTCTTGTAATTCTCATTATCTTCTCATATATAGTACTTCTTCTTTTTCTCTCCTCTTTCTCTTCTTTTTTTTTTTTTTAATTTTATTTAATTTCTCATTCTACTTATTTTTTTCTTTCCCTCTCATAGTTTCTTGTAATTATCCTTACATCTTCTTTTAACGCATTTTTGCTTCTTCCACTTCCATTCTTATTTATTAATATATCCTTTGTTTCTTCTTGAATAGTTTATTCTTTTAACTGTTCTCCTATGTTTTAATCATGTCCATGTCCATGTCTTCTCTTGGTTTTCTTACCTTGTATCCTTTCCTCTACTTTCTCCCATTTCTTCTTGAATTTCTAAGTGTCCTGAATAGGCACAATCCAGCAACATAAAATAAGAAAACAAAATTAGTAAATGAAATATTTTGTTTGTCCTGCTCCTTCCCTTCTTCATAAATTTCCCATTTCTTGTTAGAGCTTCTTCTTCTTCCTTCTCTTCTTCATAAATATTCATTATTGAATGATAAATGCCTTACATGTAAAATCAAAATGTTAGTTTAGTTTTTAGTACTCCTCCTCCTCCTCTTACTTGATCTTTCCTTCTAATTTATCTCTTCTTCAATTCATTGTCAACATGTCAACTTCAATTATTGCAAACCTCATCAATAATCACTATCTTCATCTGAACTTCATTCATTGACCCTATCTTTATCATGCTCGACAGATGATTGTAACTTTTTTGCAGATCTTAAATGCAAATATTGAGACCAAATTTGCTATAACTGGGTGTGTTGTATTGATGTTGTGTGTATTTGAAAATCATGTTGCTTAACATTTAGTGTTAAACTAAAAAAACACCTAAAATTCAAAACAAAAATGGTAAAATTTGCAGGATTATTGATGCTTCCCATTAGAAGAAATACTTTATTTTACACTTATTTGATTTTGTTCTCTACAAGTGATTGATTTTGTGTGTGAGTTGATATGCTGCCAAAATGGTTGTTGCAATGCGTTTTCTTTTTATTTTGCGATGAATAAGCAATTTCTAGTTCCATCTTATTCAATCAAACCATGAACATACTCTAATTTGTTATTGAAAAACATTATTAAACGAATGGTTTCACTGTTGCTCACAAAGTAATTAAATATTTTAAGCACTACCTCTTCCAAGACTGGTCTATCTAGGTGTTAAGTGTAGCAAATCATTTTTAATTTCAGTTTGTAAATTATGCATTAATGGCAATGATTATAGTTGTAATACATGTACATACAATTTTTTTTTTACACACTTCAATTTTCCTTTTCTCTTCATGTCATTTTGTAGATCATGTGTCAGCACAATTTTGAGTACATGACTCAAGTATGTGTAATGTACATGCCTACAAATATTGACTTAAAACATTTGAGAACCTATTTGCATATAACCTGGTGTTTTACTCATATTTGTCTCTTACTCTTTTCATCAACCCTCACAAGTAAACAATGAAGTGTCAACACACAGCTTTTGGACCTTATATTGATTTTTTTTTGCATGTGTTGAATCTAGTTTAAGAACTGTACTGGGCAGTGTAATGTATTGCATAATAAACTCACTGCCTGGTTTCCACTCCTCTTAGCCACTGGGCAGATTGGGGATCAATAAAGGGAACAATGGCAATCGATAGTGTTTCTTTGTGGCAGTAATCTCTTTGCTTGCAACAATGGGCGTGCTAGGCAGAGATATGAATAAATAGCCAAGAAACAGAAGAGCCTATTTCAATAGACTTTCTTGTAAACCATATGATATATTATTGTGTGTTTTTTTTTTTGGGGGGGGGATGGGGGATGTGATGCTTTACCTTTTGGCTGCCCCTTCAACAATTGAACATAATGTAATAGTTGTCACCTCAATCATATTTTCTTTTTGAATATGTTTATTTAATGGAACTATAAATACAGTGAGAAAGAAAAATTCAAGGGGAAAGAGGAAGAGAGAATCAGGATATCAGAGGGATGGGTCTAAACAGTCAGGATTCCTACTCTATATGTACCTGGAAACATAATGTTCTTTTTTTCAGTAAGGGAAAATTCTGGGAATTTGATTAAAAATTGTGAAAATCAGGGTAAAGAATGAGGGAAACATTTTTACTATGAGATGGAAGCGGAGGGGGTCTGTATATGTATTGCACTGGTTTTGCTATGATTGAATGATTGATTTTATTTCCATTTTGATGGAAATACAAATACAATGACCAATATTGGTAATTTAACATACTTCAAAATAGATTGAATTTTGTCAAAGAGGTTGACCTACACTTTGGTTTTCTTGGAACATTGAAAATTCTTCAGGGGGAAAGAAGGGAATGTTTTTCTCCTGAAAAAGTGGCAACCTATGAAGTTTAGGATGCATATAATTTACTTTGAGGAAGCAATACTAAAGACATTAGGAGAGAATTGTTAGGAAGCGAAGTATAAAAACAGGTCTAAAGGTTTATATTTGAAACAAGTTGAAGGCCTCCAAGAAATCTTGCTTGATTTGATATTTTATACATGTATTGCTGTTAAAGAGGTACATGATTATAAGCAATCTGTCATAACTAAGCAAGTTTGCACTCTTGCAATACATGTTATGTCTGTTATGTCTGTAACTGACAGTGATATCCTGACATATGGTGAAAACTGCATTATGTGCGTCTTAATTTTCTTTATTTTATTATTGTTGGTGGTGAGAATTACTCACGATGTATACTCCATTTTTTTCCTTCATTCTTCACAGCCACTTAGACCACTCACAAGATCATGGATTGCAGATAGCCACTTTACTGAGCAGATCCTCACCAGACAAGCTCCTAGAGTTCTGGATATCCATCATGGGTTCAGCAGGCTCCATCCATGCTCTCAAAAATCAGAATGCCAGTGGCTACAAGAGCACCAAAGCCTGGATGGGGCTAAGGTAATTTTGTTATCATTACTCATAGAGTAGCCTTTAACTCATAGAGGGACAGACCATGGATTGCAGATAGCGACTCACGTAAACCGACCCTAGTCACTAGACAAGCTCCTAGACTCCTGGACTTCCATCATGGGTTCAGCCGGCTCCATCCATGCTCTCAAGAANCGATTAATGGCTAATTAAAAGGTTCAACAAGATGCAGAATGGACAAAGATGATAAATACTCAACGAAAAAACCTACATTTTGTTCACTTTGCTGCAAAAAAGAAGAAAATGTATAATTAAGTGTTTGCTTTCTTATCTTTCTAGGGCTACACTGCGGTTCAAGCTGCTCAACAATGGCCTGTGGTCCAGTATGCGTAGTGAACGTGAACCTTGGAATACCATCCTCCGTCATGCTGCATCAGACTTTGAGATGGAACGTTGCAAGCTCCAGGTAGACCATCACTTCAAATCAATCAAATAGATAATTAATATTTTCACCAACCAGTATATACACACAACTGTTCATTTTAAGTTGCCTATAGCTGCTGTTAAAAATATTCACGGAAACAGATCAGGATTTTAACCCTTGACCTTGATACTCTATATCAACAGTTTGAAAGGATGAATATATTTATTTACCATGAGTTTATTTCTCTGTATGTTTGTAATGATTAATGATTCATAGTTCTATATAGCGACTGTGCTCTATAATTCAATTATTATCATTATTATTATTTAATTCTGAATGTTGACCAGAAAAACTTCAAATCATTCTATGATAATATCTATTTCATGATGTCTGTCCATGTTTGCCTTATTTCATGACTGACCTTTCTGAGAAAATATTGTAAAGTTAAAAAAAAGAAAAGAATTAGAGAAATTAATGCTGCATATTCGGAGTTGATGTGATCAGTCCTGTCACTAACGTTCCCTCCTATCTCACATATTAGGACTCAGCCGGGGACCTTGAAAGCACCAAAGTGTTCCGTGACATGATCCATGGCACAGTACCTCCACCAGGGATGGATAAATGCAGGAAGTCAGTCTGGGTTTTCATAAGCTCCACATTCACCGACACTCGTATTGAGAGAGATCTGCTCCTTCTCGACGTCTATCCCTATATCAGGGACTACTGTAGGCAGATCGGGATTGACTTCAATGTGGTTGATTTCCGTTGGGGCATCAGACAGGGGGCGTCAAACAGACACATGGCTGCTGATATCTGCTACCAAGAGGTTGCAAGGTGTAGGTAAGTAATTATCAACGAATAATTATAGTTTTTTTCAATTAATCAGCTCAATTTTCAGTATCGCCAATATGATGAAAAGAACCTGGATGTGGCTTTTGTAGGCGAGAAATTTTTCACCATGTCCGGGATTCGATCACTTCCAGTGAGTTGCAGTTTCGCAATCATGACCGATAGTTGTGATTAGTTTGAAAAGAGAAAACAATGAAAAATCTAACAGTATATTCAACGTTTCGGTGTGCCATGCCGCCAAAATTTTGTTTCACGCTTTGCCCGTTTGTGACTTTTCCTCTCAAATCTCATGCAACTGTTCAGACCAAATTTTCAATAACAGGATATGCGGTCTTGTCGTTACACATTTTTTAATATTACCTCACTAAACAGCCAGGTAGAATTATCCATACCATTAATACTAAGATTTATGCTTTGGGGGCCCAGGAGATCCTTTGGATTATAGACAGCAGCAATGAAGAAAGAATTCAAAGAACTTTGCAAGCCAATACCTTTTTATGTCACGATTTTTTCCATCCTCTCTAAAATTGCATATAGAAGGAATTATGATGATGCATATGAGCTAACAATTTTCAAATCAAATCAGAATCCCCAACAAACCGTATCCATTTGTATTCATTTGTGAAATCACAGGGAGTGATCCATTGGACCATATTTTGTTGCTATTCTTGAAGACAAGTACAGATACCAACCCATACCACAAGATTCACAAGAACAAAGTATCAAAAACAAAGTATCAAGCCTCATTGAATAAAGAATCAAACCCAATTTACCAAAAAAATATCCCAATTTTCTATTCATCACAGAGAGGGATCCATTGGACCATACTTTGTTGCTATTCTTGGAGACAAGTATGGCTATCGACCCATACCCCCAAGATTCACAAGAACAAAGTATCATCAAGTCATTGACTACTTGGAGAAAGAAGAGTCATCCGAGTCTCTGGAGGCAGTTAGTCTCATGAAGGAATGGTATATTGAAGACACCAATGCACTTGGAGGTAATGTCATACTCATACCTGCTAACCAGGACAACTTTAGCTTATTCAGTAAAATGTTCTAGACATCTAAGTATCGGAACATAATTTTGTATCGAGAAATATTAACTATTTAGAAATATTGATGTTATACTTTCATATCTGTTGTCTACAACTCTTAGTTAAAGAAAAATTTTGACCCTCTTTTTTGTGCAAGATTTTGTCACTCTCGGGGTATAGCCCCCATACACACATTACGAGCAATTAAATCCCGATTTTGGAAATAAATCATATTTGCATTCAATCTAGGCACTTTGACTAATAAAATCTACCTAATTCTTGGTCTGAAGCTGATATGATTACTAAATGTATGATTTCAATTCATCAATGTTATATGATCAAATTACTAATATCTGATGAATTTAAGAGCTACTGATATTTACTGAAGCTGCATTTTGAATCTAACATTATCATCGCTATTATCCATGCAGAGCCAGAATACGTCTTACAGCCGATTGACTCCAAACTGGAGAACTACTACAGTCTGGATGAAGACCTTGCTTCAATAGATCAAGACAAGTGGAACAAGGTGTTCTCTCTACTACAGTCCTGTATCTACAGAGCTGTCAAGTTTGCCCCTAACATGGATCCAGAATATGTCAAGGATATTACACAGTCTGTCACAGAAGGTATGTCTAAAATATGACACGTTTATTGAAAGTAACATGGTTTTAAAGAGGCACTTGAAAGTAAAAAGACAGGTTTGATATCTGTTACGAACTTGTGTCTACCGGGCTGTCAAGTTTGATTCTAACAGAAGGTATGTCTGAAATGTGACACAGTTATTCAAAGGAACATGGATTAAAAGAGGCACTTGAAAGTAAAAACACAGGTTTTGTAGCTCTACTACAGTCCTGTATCTACAGGGCTGTCAAGTTTGCCCCCAACATGGACCCTGAATATGTCAAGGATATAACACAGTCTGTCACAGAAGGTATGACTGAGATGTAACACATTTATTGAAAGAAGCATGATTTAATAAGGGCACTTGAAAGTTAAGAGATAGAATTTATCTCTGCTACAGACCTGTCTCTGCAGGGCTGTCAAATTTGACCCTCACATAGACCCAGAATACGTCAAAGATACAGTACTGTCTATTACAGAAGGAAAATGTGTATGTCCATTTATGAAAGAAATCCTTTTGTATTGAACTTAAAATGGATTTTGTCTATACTTGAAAACTGTATACAAGGCGGTCAAATTTGCAATTATCATGGACCCAGTAATGATATCACAAAATTCTGTCTTAATTCTTCATTGTGACCTGTAACCTGCAATGCAATGCTTTTTCACTTATTGTGATTGTTACTATGATTCTTACTCTGAAAACGCACACTTCTTCATTGTGGCACGCACCTGCAATCCAATGGGGTATTGGGCAAATGGCTTATTGTCTTGGGGTTTTTAGGTTGAGCCTCAGACATTTCTTTCAGGTCTAGACAATTCAGGTAGGTACGTCCCAGATTTGATTGATCTTCTCGACACAATTTTTGCTTTGATGACATATAGGTCATTCTCCGATGTATTTAGATATCCCTGATTGATAGATATAAAGTAATATAAAATGCTTGATCTCTCTCTCTATCTCTAATCTGTGTTACAGGTGAAATTGAAGTAGGGATCGAGGGAGTTACAGATCAGAACGAGACAGGCCCTTCTCGTTGCTTCACGTTCACACGGTCAATCCACAGCATGGACACAGGAGAGAAGTTTGCTCGTAGGTTCCTGGACAGTGGGTCTCCTGTGGAGCAGGCTGAGAAACAGAGGAAGCTGGGAGAGTTGAAGGAGAAACTGCTTAATACCCTGTCAACAGATGCTATGTACAAGTAAGTACCAGTTCACGCCAGTTTTATCCAGTTCAAATGAGATGATATGTTTGAAAACAGGTTAAGAATAGTTGTTTCTTTATATAGCACGATGGAATACAGTGGTTGTTTGTTATCTGATGACATATGTTCGCATTTACACCACTTTAATTCAGTCTCTAAATATAGTGGAAGTTAGTTCCGCAATACCAAATAAATGAAATTTCCAAATTATATCAGTTATATTGAGTTATATCATGGCAGTGGCAAGATAACTACTCTCTGAATATAAGATTTCTACTAGGGAGTTTATGATAATACAGATTGTTTCCAGAGTGCAGTTTAATTTCTGGAACTATGACTTCTCATCACATACCTCTTAATTTTGCTATCTTTCAGTTACTCACTTCGATTCCTTCCGACGCAAGAACAGATGGAGAAGGATGAAAAGAACAAGGAAACTCTGAGAAAATTCTGTGATACATTCTGCAAATTTATGGTAGAATCTATCCAATCATGTAAGTATCCATCTGATGATGTAGTGATATTGATTCCTACTTTAGGACCAAGAGGGAAACTGTTTTTAATTATTTGTTATTCATATGGCATTTACAAGAAAAGATGAAATGGAAAAACAAAAGTAGTCATGAGAGATTGAGAGAGAAAGATAAATGACCTGAGAGAAGTTGAGGGCTGTCATGGTGTGGAAAGGGCTTAAAGCCATGACCCGCTAGTCTTCCTCCCTACACCCCCCAAACTTGAAGAGAAGATTATGCTCCATAATTTTAAGTATTTGTAGGAGTGTGATAAAGTCCAATTGATTATAACCTACTGACTGTTGACAGATCCAGGACTTTTTCATCCCGGCTACTTTGAAAAGCAGAAACCTTAAGTTTGTTAGACATTATGTTGAAGTTTCTAATCACTGTTACGGTGAGAATACATGTAAATGCTCTGAAAACCGATGTATCAAACATATGAAAACACAATTTTACTCCCAATGCATTTTGTGACATCTAAAATTGTTGCTGGTCTAAGATTAATGAATATTTCTTACTTGAACGTCGGCTTGAAATTCCATTTCATAAAGTTGGTCCTGCACATTAATAAAAAGATGTATAAAACCCTCAGATTTTGTCATTCTCTTCTGGCACAGCTTTTGCTTATTATATGAATAGGGAACAATCTATCATGCTGAGAATAATGCTTCACGGTATAACGATCGAGTTATCTTTCTTGGAATTGTGAGTGATCCTGAAAAGGAGACTGGGTAGGTCCTTTTCAGGATCACTCACATTTCCAAGAAAGATAACTCGTTGTACCGTGAAGCATTATTCTCATCGTTCTTCCACGAGTGAAACCTTCAAACGATCTATCATGCACTATACTGGATTATGTGGATGACAGATTACTAATTTGTCCGCAGTGCAGGTTTGATTCACCAATGCTGTAGGCCAATGTGAACAGACCTACACGAGGGATTATTCAATTATTTGGAATTCATGTAGTTCAGTAATGGTGCATCAATAGAATATGCAGTAATTATTACATTAAATTGGTTCACAGATCTAACATTACAGAACAAAAATCAAATTGCATTACATTACAAGCATAAATCTCCTATGTCACAATAGTAGATATCTATTGTGACATAGGCATAAGCGTTATAGTACACTATAACAATGACTATGGGTATTGTACAGCCATGGTGTAGTGGTTCTGACTCTCTCCTTTTCAACCAGAGGGACGTAGGTTTCCCACCCATAGCGTTAATTTCTTTCAGCAAGATATTCATCCATATTTTGCTTCACTCAACCCAGGTGAGGTGAATGGGTACCTGGCAGGAATATTTATTCCTTGAAATGCCATGTGCACTGGTGTACGTTGGGCTAAAGCCAGGGTAATAATAATGCGAAGCGCTTTCAATATTTAGCAGAGTGGATACGTGCGCTGTAAAATTGCATCTATTATTATTATTATATTGTAATATTGAATTGCAACCCTAATTGCATTTTTCCTTCATCTCTCTTTCTTCAGATGCCATCACAGCACTGCAAGACATGGACAACCATCTCTTTGTGGAGGTCCTGCATCACAGCACATTCTGCCGTGACCGGGCAGCAACGGTCATCGGTCAAGAGGAAAACCTAGAGAGGCTGATGGAATACCTGGCTCGAGATAAGCATAAGGACAAACCTTTCGTCATACACGGCATTGGGGGTACGGGAAAGACTGCACTTATTGCCAAGCTCTTCAGCGAGTCTGTTACGAAGCATCAGGGACGGGTGCACAATAGGTAAAAGACAGAACTATCTCCCCAAAACAAAGAATCCTCAAGCTTTTTAATCGTATTTGCAAAGCTTGTGCATTTCAGAGGATTATACATACATGTACCTACCTACCAGGTCAGCTAAGCTGAGGAGACCTTGTGTGCCTCCCGTTACTCCTGTCCATCATAATATATTTTTAGTTTGTGTGAGCCAACTGCTCCAGTGTCAGACATGAATACCCCATTACCATTAAAATGAATCTTAACTCTTTGGAAAAATTGAATTGTGTGCCAAAACATGCATTTGATGTGAAATTTCTTTCAATGATATTCAATGATTTGTACATGCTGAAATATTTTTCACACATTAGATTTATCATCATGTGGTTTTCAAATTTGTATTGCTTGTAATCATAAATGTGGTTCTACAGGCTCATGCTAGTATACGTGGAATACACTCTGATGTAATCATAATGTTTAGATAAAATCAATGGACATTTAATAAACATGGAATTCCTTACAAAGCTAATGTCCAGTTTTAATATGATGTGTTCCTTTTCAGACCTATTCACATTGTGCGATTCATCGGCATCACACCTCAATCCTACAATATCCGGAATCTTCTCTACAGTATATGTGAACAGGTAAGAGAAGATAATAATTTACAAAGTTAACATGGGTTTTAGAAATTCGTCAGGGAAAAATTAAAGAATTTTGTTCTCCTCAAAAAGTGGGGACTCGGACTGAACATTTCACAGTGAAAATTTCTGTTTGATTAAAGTATTCAAATTTCATAAACTTTAAAAGTGAAGTTGCTTACAATGTCTTCCCATGCTAATATATTTCAAATTGAATAATTGTCTTGCTCCATGGTCTACAACTCCCTTATCAAATTTCATGCATGTGAACTTGCTATCGGCTAACTTTTTGTGAAATTCCATGTCTCATAAATATTGTGATTCTGCAGTATTCAACACTGACCTTGTGTGATTTGTTATTCTTATTTGATATTCTTCATTGCTCATCTACGCAACACAAAAATCATTTAGTTGATATTTACGCAGTACCTGCTGCTATAACACGAATCGAGCCTGCCACTACCATCGGCTCTCGGCGGTCTAGTGGTAGGAAACCTGTCTAGTCATCAGGAGATTGTGGGTTCGATTCCTACCTGAGAATGCCTGTTAATTTTTTCACAGCTTCTCAGTAATGCACTGTCAATCAATGTGTATTCATGTTGGGATGAGGCAATAATTTTTTATAGGGTGTGCATGTATTTAGATTAAGATTCCTAACTGTTATAATTTTTCATTATTAAAATAATCTTATTATTACTTTTTCCACAGATTTGTCATTGCCTAAACATGGATGAAAGTTTGATCCC
>BQKZ01010613.1:0-13473 GCA_036244855.1 Temnopleurus reevesii | reverse complement strand
TTGTAAAATGTTTTTGATTTCTGATGGCATGGAACAAGCCGTACATATCTTTCTGATTGCGTGATAGCGGAGGCATAAATTTTGACCGTGCGCGGTCGAGGATTCATCTAGTTATAGATCTGAGGATGGTAGCTCTGCTTTAAAGGTAGAAAACTACATTTACACATATTACGGTTATGCTTACAAGTTGTTGTGTACCTCAGATGTGCCAAAATAATAACCTCTATGAAGTATTTTGGTCGAATGTAGTCCAGAATATTTAATTCACATCAAAATCTATTCTATCATAATTCATCTTGAAACCAACGGTATCGCGATACAATGGAGGTATCGTCCGTTAATTCACTATTTCATTTGAAATTGAAATATTAAAACTAGAATATTGACTCCAAAGTCGATCAATATTTCAATTTTAAATCAGAAAAATGGCTCATTTTTCAATTTCCGTTTCTAAAAATGCAAAATTAAAAATCAAGAAAATGAAATATTGAAAAACGAACTCATTTTTCTGTTTTTCTATTTTTCATATTCTGTTTATCCAATTCGAAATCAGAATAATCAAAAAAAGGAACACCGCGGCTGATTTCCTGTTTTTGTTTTTGCGTTCGCAAAACGGAATATTGATTAAGGTCGGTCCGAGCTCCACCAATATTTCAATTTTGTTTTGCAAAACAGAATATTGAAGACCATCCTCTACGGCCGAAACATTACAATCCTAGAATTATTTCAGACCTTTAAACTTAATGAATTCCGATCCCGCCGTCCGATCGGCTTGCCGGTAGAGTACTAAACTGTATTATAATGACTGTGTAAGACAGTGTAACAGCATGATGAATAGGTAACTCTACTCTCCAGTAGTACTCCAATCCTCTTTCTTAAAACAGCCTGATTTGTCAACAATAAAACATTTACAAAAACCCGTCGAGCCCATTCACTCGCTCACACTCATGTTGAATCTATCTCACAGCGCAGCTCACTCAGCACTTGCAGACGCAATAGGGTTGGCGGCGGCTTTGCCCGCAGACTTTCGGCGTAAGATGCACTCGATTTGCGCTGGATATTGTGAGGGCACGGAGAGCAGAGCTCGAGATCGGAATTCATTTAAGGGTCTGAAATAATTCTAGGATTGTAATGTTTCGGCCGTAGAGGATGGTCTTCAATATTCTGTTTTGCAAAACGAAATTGAAATATTGGTCGAGCTCGGACCGACCTTAATCAATATTCCGTTTTGCGAACGCAAAAACAAAAACAGGAAATCAGTCGCGGTGTTCCTTTTTTGATTATTCTGATTTCGAATTGGATAAACAGAATATAAAAAATAGAAAAACAGAAAAATGAGTTCGTTTTTCAATATTTCATTTTCTTGATTTTTAATTTTGCATTTTTAGAAACGGAAATTGAAAAATGAGCCATTTTTCTGATTTAAAATTGAAATATTGATCGACTTTGGCGTCAATATTCTATTTTCAATATTTAAATTTCAAATGAAATAGTGAATTAACGATACTCCTAGCGTATTCCGTTACCACACACACACACACAAAACGTAAGAGCACGTACAGTGCGCACTTCAATATACTGCCACACCATGCGGAATACGCACTGGGAGAGACTCTCGCGCTATTGGTCAACGAGGGGTTAACGGCTGTTTTGAACTTTGAACGTACGGTGAATTAGTTCGGTGCCCGAATAGAAGAACTATTATTGGAATAACTATAGATTCGCCTATCATGATCTATCTTTGTGCTTAATTGATTGGTGATAAGCTCTAACATTTAGTACTCTTCAACATAACACAACAATCTTGGAAAGTCAAATTTTAGGTGATAAGTTCTAACATTTAGTACTCTTCAACATAACACAACAATCTTTGAAAGTCAAATTTTAGGCTGCAAAAGAAGTATTCTACCTTTAACCCTTTAGCACCTAGAGACTCTGTGAAAAGTGTTAGCTTGTTCCCTGATGGAAAGTATCTGGCTGCTATGATTTTGACATGGTTCTGAACAAAGTGGTATAGCATTTTAGTTGTTGAATTTTGTCATTACAAGTAATATTTATTTTGAAAAATAGAAAATGACGAACAAGATAGCATGACTTATGGATCATCATGGTTTATATATATCGGCCTTTTCATAATAAAATGAAAGTAAATAATAGCACACATGCATTATCCCACATAGGCCTGCGCCCAATCACGAAAAATTGATAAACTAAGCTCAGAAAGTGGCACAAAATGATAATAAATCAGACAAAATATACCGTGAATAGAACCTACGTCTGAAACATCTGAATCAATGTCCACTTCAATATCACTCTCGTTTGTATTCAATCAGTCGAAGAAATTATTATCAAATACATGTAGCAGTTCAAGAGCCTTTTCCGACGTATACGTTTTCTTCCTCCTGGAGGCAGCCATCTTGTTTGAATGATCAGTCCGGATCAGCAGCGCAGACTGAATGCATCAGTCTGTTTCAATGGGAAATACTCATATTTGTTGTACGCAAGCATACACGTTTTTGTACACGATCCGAAAGCGCACACCCCGTACGTAATGCACAACAAATTTTGGGCATATACCTGACCACGTATTATGGATACAGTAGCGCAGTGAAAACTGAGTGCGGTTTGGGGCGGTTTAGTGAGTAAGCTAACGGGTGGTCTCGGGCGGTTTAAGGTGTTAAAGGGTTAATACATAAGAAATATCTCTACCCAGTAACCATTTTTTCGCATATCTTTATTTGTTTTACAGTACACTGCAGGTTTCATCCCATTCGTATATCATCCCAACAAAGGCAAAGAGATGAACCACAACATGTAGGGGTCAAAGGTGAAAGGTCATCCTACAGAAGGCCAGGTGGTGAAATTATGTAAGGGTCAAAATTGAAAAAAAAAATCCATAAAAGGGTTGTAGATGATCTCCAGAAAGCAGACTACAAAGGTATATAATAATAATAAAAATGATGGCTACTTGTATACCACACAGGTCCACCTTGTCGGTGCTCATGGCTCTGAAAGCTTTATACTCATTTGATTTTTTTTTTGGGGGGGTGTTGCTAGTATTTAAAGATGTTATCAATCACAGGTTGCATTTGATCGTCATGTTTTAATCATATTCTTGGTGTGCATATGAAAATGCGCCTTTCAAATTACCTTGTACACAGAATTTAACATTTTTGGAGAAAAGTTTTACAGATTTGCAGTTGATTTGCAACTGATCTTTCTAGCAACACCCCAACGAGGTCCAATGCAGCATGACAACATAAAAAAAATCAAAGTATATCAGGGTCGTCATATCACCTCGTCCATCTCAACACATTGGCTACTGGAACCGGATGCTACGAGTACAAAGTCTATGACAATGTAAGAATTCAGTATTCAACGGGTTCACGCCAGCAATCATACATGTACTGTAGTACAGTCAAACCTGCCCGAGAGACCACCTGTACCACCTGTCCATATAGACCACCTTTCTGGTCTCCCTTGGAAGCAATTTACGTGTTGATGAACCTGTCTATAGAGACCACCTGCTCTCAAAGACCGTGTTTTCTGTCTCCCATGGGTGGTCTTTATAGACAGGTTTGACTCTACCAGCCTTTTCTATATCTGTCTGCACAAGCCAATATTTTGGCGTGCAGACATTTGTGCGTTATGGGACTAGTTTGATATTTGTGCGTGTTCTTATTATCCAATTGTGTTTGTATACACATACATTTCGAGTTCAAATTTTCATGGGGCTATAGGTCTGCGAAATTCCCTAAAATAAAACCGTCACAAAAACTTCAGGGTATATAGTCAAACTCAACAGCATTCAACTCATTCCTATATATATGATGGCTCATTGCATTATTTATGGCGATTTTTTACAAATTTGTATCACACATAGCATTAAACATGTTTTTCAGTCTAGCAATTATAAGAATTATTATGCATTCCATTTCAGGAAGTACATGTACATGTATCCTTCCTATATTTTATTTGCAACATTAGGCCAAAAAGCCTGTGGTTATTTATTTTAACCAAGCATTTAAAAACAAATTGATGCTTTAACTCTTTGTGCGTTCACCCGTAAACCCCCTGTTTGTTGTATTGTTTAGGGAGTGTACATGTTTGTATGGGAACTCTGTGCAAAAATGCGAAGAAAACAGGTCAACGGATGTTCATTGACGCAAAGAAAACGTGGAATGAGTTAAATAAACAGTACCAGCTTTGCAACCTAACCGAAGGCAATATTTTGCTAGGGTGATTTGTATACAATGTGACTATGATGGAAATGTAGGTAAAATTCTTAAAGATAGGTCATCTTTTGAAATGACTTCTAATTCCTACAAGATTTTGAAATGATGAATCAAATACAATGGGACTATGATGGAATGTGAGAGTATGATTCTTAAAGTTAAATTTTGAGATGACTTTGCATTTCTAAGTCCATACGCTTTAGGGGTGTTGTTCAAAAGTTGCAATTGATTGCAAGTTGCAGTTGATCGGAATACGCCAATCAAAATCATTGTTTCATGCGCGTCTTGTTAAATGCGCGCACCATGCGCGAATGAAAATGCACATTACAATTTGCAAAGTTGCAGTTGATTTGCAGTTGATTTTGAGCAACACCTCATTAGATAAGGACCAATTTCATTTGTTGAATTAGAAGTGATAAAGCATGTGGGATTTTCTTTCGGTAAGATATGCTTTGCAATTCAACTTTCTGCTCTAGATGAACAGTAATGGCTTGGTACCCAAAACCTGAAGATAATATTTTGTAATAATGATTAGAATATATTTTGACTATGATGGAAATGTAAGTATGATTCTTAAAGATGGATAATCTTTGAAATGACTTTGCATTCCTATGTCAATATACTTAGATTTGAGTGTTTGATTAGAATTGTTTTGATGATTTTTTAACTATTTATGTAGGTGTGATCTTGCAAATAAAATTTATGTTGTGCTGTGTTTGTTTGATATGTATTTGAAGTGTTCTTTTGAGGTGTGTATTCAAAATCAACTCTCTGTTTTCAGGATTTTAAACCTTTGTTTAGCGTTGTACATCAGCTGTATTGACAAAATGCAATATATGCTGCATGTTTAGGTGAAAATCTGTTACTTTTTTTTTTACTATGTTTTCATTTTTGTCTTTCAATCATGTTGTTTGATATTCCAAGGTAATTTCTCTGATATTCAGGTGCTTGTTTTATTACTGATTTAATGGATTGGTGTAGCTGTGCTTTTTTAGTAGTTCACAGTTCGTGAAGATAATGTTTGGTGATTGTCGCAATTAATAGTATGTACAGTGTATTCTTTTTTATTTATGCAATAGTAATAATATAGAGTACTGTATGGTTTGTATAGAATTTAGTATTCTGCGAAANAAAAATTGAACCAATTTCTTTCAAACTTACAGTGTGTAGCTCAATTATGTATAAGCATGTGGAGGGTCAAAGGTCATAATGACCAAAATTTGTAAAATGTTTTTGATTTCTGATGGCATGGAAGAAACAAGCTGTACATATCTTTCTGATTGCGTGATGGCGGAGGCATAAATTTCGACCGTGCGCGATCGAGGATTCATCTAGTTTAATTAGAAGTGATAAAGCATGTGCCTTTTGTGGGATTTTCTTTCGATAAGATACGCTTTGCTATTCAACTTTCTGCTCTGGATGAACAGTAATGTCTTGGTACCCAAAACCTGAAGACAATATTTTGTAATAATTGTTAGAATATATTTTGACTATGATGGAAATGTAAGTATGATTCTTAAAGATTGATAATCTTTGAAATGACTTGCATTCCTATGTCAATATACTTAGATTTTAAGGTCCAATATGAGTGTTAAATTAGAAGTGCTTTGATGATTTTTTTAACTATTTATGTAGGTGTGATCTTGCAAAATATAATTTATGTTGTGCTGTGTTTGTTTGAAAAGTATTTGAAGTGTTCTTTTGAGGTGTGTATTCAAAATCAACTCTCTGTTTGCAGGATTTTAAACCTTTGTTTAGCGTTGTACAGCAGCTGTAGTGACAAAATGCAATATATGCTGCATGTTTAGGTGAAAATCTGTTACTTTTGTTTTACTATGTTTTCATTTTTGTCTTTCAATCATTTTGTTTGATATTCCAAGGTAATTTCTCAGATATCTACATGTAGGTGCTTGTTGTATAATTGAATTATGTGATTGGTGTAGACACGCTTTGTAGTCGTTCACAGTTTATGATATAACTGTCTATTGTTAATCTTGACAATTGTGGCAATGAAAATCATATACATTGTATTCTTCTCTATTTACGCTAGTAATGAAGTATGATTTTTGTAAGAATTTAGTATTCTTTCAAATGATCTGCATTTTTCAAACTAGATTGAATATTGATAATTGTGGTAATTTGATTACAGTAGCTATGTATCAAATGGTTGATAGAAGCTTGAAATAATTTGTTGGTAGTTTATATTCCAAACCAATGAATGTCTTCTACAAAATTCCCTTTTGTTTTGTGCATTTTCATATTTGAGGTTATATACATGTATTCATGGTTCTGTTTTCACTTTGATTGTGTCTTGGTAAAACTATGTCACTCAAGGAAAGTCATGTTTGGTCATATCTATGCATAAATTATATTCTGTAGATGCAAGTGCAGTGGACTTTCAGTATGCTGGGAGGTCGCACGTCTGCGCACCTAAACTTTCAGCTTGAAGAAAGCATGAAGCAGTGAATATCCAATTCAATTTTAATCTGATATTGTTACAAATATCCTAAAGATTATGTGTAAGAAATATCTCAGCAAAATCTGACCAGGAAAAATGTCATTTTAGATGAATTATACACCCCTCTCATTTTTGCTGTTCAAAATATTTGGGTCCCTTCTCTGCACCCCATTCACTTTACACACGGTTGGAGATTTTCAGGAAAAAGTCTTGATTTCACCGAGCGCGCGAGTTACATCACGTTTGTCAATGAGGCGCAGATGAGGGACCTGGCGCAGAGGAGGAAGCCCCTACCATACAATTAACTCATATGACAAACTCTTAGTATAACAGGTGTTTACTGATACAATGAAATTTATGAGATTGTCTCATGCAACCAAACAAAGGGCTACTGTTGTGTAATATAAGAAGGCATTAATTTCTGTGCAAGCATTTTCGTATTCATTCTTTTTTTATTTTACGTAAACCTTATAGGATTTGGCGAGGTAATATCTAAGGTCCAATATGTATGAGTGTCACATACTTTGACATAGTTTCTGATTAAAGGTAATTTTGAACATTTGTCACAAAGCAATATAAATAAACTGGCAAAATATATTAGGATGATGATTTGATCATATCACTGAGAGTTTGAATTAAAAACATTAGCATTTCTATAATGACCTTGCAATTCCCACTTTAGTACACTTTGTTATTATGTCAATATAATCTATGAAGAGTTTTCACAAAATTTATCACACAGTAATTTGATTTCTATATTCATGAAATAGCCTTGGAATCTATAAGAAATAATTGACTTATTTTGTATACATGTATTTATTTTCTCCAGGGATAAAACTCAATATCATTCCAGTAAACTTATTAGCAGCTCGCAAATATATCGCCACGTAATATATCTTTTAACCATTGTGCCATTATATGGGATTGAGGAGGTGAAACTGAACTCTAATGAGTTGTTCTACATACATCACTTATGAATATAAATTAGGACTTCAGATTTTCCAGATACATCACTTATTAATATGAATTAGGACTTCAGGTTTTCTATAGTGTGAATTTCCTAATTTGTAATACAAATTATGCAGATCTTTATTTTGTAGCTATGCAAAAGATATTGCAATCAAATGTGAGTTTACAATAATTAGATTATGCTTAATATTGTAATTCCCTTGGTAATATGATAACTAAAGAACAGGCCTTGAACCTTATCTAAAGCAATCAGCAGAGTTTAGCTCTTTTACCCTTAAACATTCCATTACTTACTCTATGGGTTCATGACTGCAATTACTATACACTTTTTTTATGGCTTACTCAATCTAACAGTTAATACTTGTATCTTGACGAGAACGGGTGACAGTTATGCAATATATTTGTCAGAATAACAAGCGGTAAAGCATTATGAGTTCATATAATGATAGTAATAATGATAAACATGATATGTAATGCACCATCAATCAGTCAATCTAGTGCAACAATTCTTAGGAGAAGGAAGATAAAAATTTGAGTATACACTGCAACATTTTATATTTGAAAGCGTACGAAAAATGCATAAATTTGTAATTATGTGTTGATATAAGGATGATGCAATAAATCAGCGAAAATATCAACAGTAATAAGATTTAAACAGGTACGACTTGAGATGCAATTTTAATTTTTGAAAAAGTTTCCTAATCAGATCCCCAGTGGAAGATCAATCCAGAGATGAGCCAAAACAGTAAATGCCTTCTCTTCTAGAGTTGAATTTGCCTTTTTTAAAGAAATTAACTGCTTCATCCGATACCATGCACCAATATGAGGTCTTGCCTCTATCCAGGAGACTGCCCATGCAATGTTTTCTATGTGTGGACTAAGATCTTAAATTCTATTCATTTAATATGTAGATAGCAAAAATATCAACAGTAATAGGAAAGAAGTATGCCGTAGGTTTCGAAGGAGAAATTGAACCAAAAAGGTGAATACTTTCTTCTGTAGAGTTGAATTTACCTCTTTTAATGTTTTCTATGTGTGGACTAAGATCGTGAAATCTATTCTGTAAGATAACGATATTCCAATTATTTTTTTTAAGAAGTGGGATAATATGTGAGCAACAAGATCTTCTACTGAGGGCCCGATCAGCAGGGTTTTTTTTTATTACACCTTACAGCTTTGAATGTTGATCCTGTATGATAATAAATTTCCATAATCAATTTGATATATCATGTCATGGATTACAATAGTGGATTACAGTATGCACATTTCTTTCATTCTACAAACACGTCTTTCTTGCAATGTAAATGGATACATTTGATTCATGATTTTGTATATTTTCATATGATCTAATAGTTTATGAAACAAGATGATTATTTCCAGGTCTCTAAATTGACTTATGTATTGACTTATGTATTTTTCTTACTCTAATTATGCAATAACACTTTGTGTACTAATTTGTGATTTCTAGTGATTATGCCAAATGAAATAAAAACAAATTGATTTTGTTTTCTTACACAATGCATTTACCTTGTCATTTGTCATGTCACTTTTGTTACATAAACAGTACCATACCTGCAAACCAAAATTGGACTCTTGCCCATCATTAGGTGGTACAGTCTAACCTCGTTATAACGAGGTTGTTGGGACCTGAGAAATTGCCTCTTTATATTGAAACCTTGTTATATCAGGGCCAAAATACAATAAAATACAAAGAGATGGGATCAGGAAAATTACCTTGTTTTAATGAGAGCTTGTTATATCGGTGCTCTTTATAACGAGGTTTGACTGTATTAACATATTGAGAAAACAATAGCACCATTACACGTACACCTGTTTAAGAAGACGCCCTTTCATTAATGACTAGCATCAATGAAAAAAGAAAAATGTACAGGTACAGTCTAACCTCGTTATAACGAGGTTGTTGGGACCTGAGAAATTGCCTCTTTATATTGAAACCTTGTTATATCAGGGTAAAAATACAATAAAATACAAAGAGATGGGATCAGGAAAATTGCCTTGTTTTAAAATAAAGAGAGCTCGTTATATCAGTGCTCTTTATAACGAGGTTTGACTGTATTAACATATTGAGAAAACACATCCACCTGTCTATTAAAGAAGAAACCCATTTGTTAAATGGGTTGAAGAAAGAAAAATGCACTGGAATTAATCGTGTTTCTGGATTGCTTTTTGGCGCTGCAGTATAAAGATCTTGAACACCTATCTCCTTTTTTTTGTCAGAACCACAACAATTTGATACCAATTGATCAAGAAAATTCTTACCAGGAGACAGATGAATTATTATTCTGTTGGTAATTATTTACTGATTTTATATTTACGTGCTCCCCAAATGAACCATAAAATAACTTTAAAAGTTTGGAGTCCAAGTTTAGGCTGGCAGGTATGCAGTACATGTATAATAGTACATGTACATGTATAATAGAGTAACAGAGCCACTGATTAAGGCCTTGTTTATCATCTTTTCTAATTTAAAAGGGTGTTTGAAATCCCCATTTAAAAAAACTATTTCAAAGCCCTTTGCAAAAGGCTTTCAGAAGAAAGTTGCGTCTATCATCATTGTCAAGAAGTAATTACCTATACTGCCATGTTGGGACTGACCAACGAGGACTGAAATCTACAAATGTTACTGGTCAGAAATGAAGCTCGCGTTTTTCTTAATACTATGAATATGTATAAAGCGCTGGTATCTGCCAGGCTCTAACGCTCATGGTGCTCAACAGAAAACAATACATTACAGAGATATAATTGAACTGCTAATTCCATGAAATAATACACCAGGGGGTGTTTCATCAAGATTTGTCGCAGCGACAAGGCGTCATTTTCTGACAGTTCCCATAGCAACTGTCAGCGATAGTGCTTTTCATCCAATCACAAGCAAGGAATTTGTCAGTGCTGACTAATTGTCTCTGCAACAAATCTTGATGAAACACCCCCCAGAAGTGATATACATGTATTACATAGAACTGTTAAGAAAGAGATGTATTTTTAAAGCAGCTTTGAAGCGACTAAGGGATGATAAACTACGGATATTAGCTGGTAATTTATCTTGCTACCGTCAAACCTGTCTTAGCGGCCACCTGTCTATAGCGGCCATCTGCCTATAGTGGCCACCTTAATTGTTTTTTTTCTGAAGAAAATGTGTGTTTAACATGTCTATAAGGGTCACCTGTCTACAGTGACCACTTTTTCTGTTTCACTTGGGTAGCCACTATCAACGATAGATGTGTATTTGAAACCCGTATCAGAATGCATAAAATTTATAACATTTCAAAAAGCTTACTCAAGCGCCGATTTGGTCGGAACCTGTTGCATCTTCCAGATGATGACATTAGGGAAAAGTCAGTTGCGTACCTCTTCCTTGAAAAGAAATGCAGGTAACTCTGCCTGAATCGAATCTATTCGGACCACACAAATCTGTTCGACTTATGAGAATTTTTACTCAGAAGAGGCTAATAACTCTGGTTTTGTATGATTTGTTCCAGAAAATCACATCGATTTCGGCAATTATTTGTCTTAGACAAGTTCGACTTAGGCAGAGTTGACTGTATATCCTCTCTCTCTCTCCTCTCTCTCTCTCACTCTTCATAGACTTTACAGTGAGAGATTTTGCCATGACCAAGCCAAATATAACAATCTGGGAGTGAGAGCTTGATTTGTAAATATAATTTATTTTGGGTGATTCAGCATTTTAATAAATTGTACATTCTTTCATAAACACTGATCACAAAACTTCTCCAAGAATAGTCATGAATGATAAGACACAAATTACATGTAAATTGAAAACTACATCTTTGGTTCAAAAGCCTTCAAGAAGACAATGAAAGACTTTGCAGCACAATAGAAAAAAAAGATTGAAAATATCATTATACAGAGTCATACTTCCCCAATCTTTTTCCGTAGCTGCTACATTTGTACTTATTGGCAACAATCCATATCAAAGCGATATCAATCATTTTCAATTACACAGGTAGACTTCACCAACATTACAAATCTATAAATAGCACATGTATGTCGGTGGTAACATAATCCGTTATGACAGCAAGTTAAGTGAATCAAAATACAATAGCAAATCACACTTTCACAATCATATACAGTTCACAAGTACTGAAAATTTGCTACAATTTATCTCATCTATTAATACAAAGTAAAGATAAAACTACATGTACACCCTGCATAAGTCTACCACTTTCAATATACAATAAAAACTATACTATAGAAACAAATGTAAATGTCTGAATTGCATTCTATAACTTTCTAATAGCAAAACACAAAGCTGAAAAAAATGTTCATACTTTCTGACATAATGCTTATCCAACACCAAATTGTCTTACTCATGCTTAATTATGAATTTTTCAAATGTTTTCTGCTTCTTACATTTAACTAGAAATCAGAAAAATGAAGTAGGCTCCATTTGTTTTCAGGAGAGTACACAACCATGAATACATTCTAATATCATGCCTCGAAATTGGATTTTATCAGGCATCATATGCATTCATCTTATACATGTCCATTTTCAGGATGAAGGGCATTTTTCTACCAAGGCCACACAATAGAGATCTACAGGAAGTCTAAAGACGGCACAACGGCAAGCTAAGAGGGCACCCACAGCCATTGCCTTCGGTTGCCTGAGGCTAATTTACGGCCTGAGGCTAATTTGCGGCCTGTAATATACAGATATATTTCATACCTGTAAAAATCCCTAAAAAAATCAAGGAATGTGAAATTTGGTGAAACAATTACAAAATTTCTATTAAACAATGATAAATAAAAAATGACGTAATGTAATTCTGAAGAACAATGATTTCCATTACAAAACCTCTTTTTCTCATTTCAAACCTACATGTAAGAATTTGTTCCTAACAATTCAATTTACAATTCAAGGAAGTGATGATCGTTTTGAGCCCATAGAGGTACATGTTCAGTATCACCCCTCCATCTCCACAATGATGAAAAGTTATACGGTCAACTCGGCCTAAAAAATCACATACATTATAAATTGAAGAGCTATTTTGAAAACATGATAATATACATGCAATTTATAGAGCACATGTATAAACTCTGTAGAGGTACAGCTGTGTTTCTTGCATTATCGTTACTGTAACATTAGCCTTGCCTCAAAGATTTTGAGGAATAAAATAGGAAACATGCTATGGAGGATTTTTGTGAAAGAAATTAACATCATGGTTGGGATATACATGTAACCCCAAAACGACCTTCTGATTAAGAAATGCCAGTCAAGGCCTCAACATTTCAGGGGGTCAGGGCAATTTTGTTGAAGGCACTTTTCAACCAAGGCAAGACAATATTTGAGGGGATTTTTTACATTTAAATCATGACACTGTCCCTCCACAGTGATTTCTTATGATACAGTCTTCTTGAAGCTGTTTCAATTCATGTTGTGACTAGTGTGTTATCATCTTTCTTACCTTAGTGCAAATAATGGAGTTTGTCTCATTTACACCCAAGTCGGGTCACGTAAAGATTTATGATTAATCACTAATAAAAATGGCCAATCAACATCTTTGTTGGATGAGCATTTTGTTCAATAGACTGACCAGTAGCCAATCAGAATTGCTCTTTTAAATTAGGGATTTATAACAAACTTTTCTGTTACGGGGGCCAGATCATTTGGTTTGCATACACAAGTAGTTTGTGTACAAACTTTTGATAAGATGATTAATTATCGAGAGAGCCTCACTATAAAAAAACTCTCGTCATAAGAGGATGATTTTTTTGGTCAGCTGGTCCAATCACTTGGTACCTATTGCATTTTAGGCTTACAATTAAAAGTTT
>BQKZ01010612.1:8355-20738 GCA_036244855.1 Temnopleurus reevesii | reverse complement strand
CGCCTACCTCTAGTTCTGGCACCCTACCTCTAGTTCTGGTCGTGTTAATTCAATATAATACATAAACACCTACCTCTAGTTCTGGCATCCCTACCTCTAGTTCTGGTCGTGTTAATTCAATACAATATCATATATATAAACGCCTACCTCTAGTTCTGGTCGTGTTAATTCAATACAATATCATATATAAACGCCTACCTCTAGTTCTGGTCGTAATTATTCAATACAATATAATACGTAAACACATACCTCTAGTTATCGCACCATACCTCTAATTCTGGTCGTTTTAATTCAGTACAATATAAACAAAATATTATATTATCTCCGGCCCAGTAACTCTGGGTAGTTGTGGAAGCGGGTAGCTCGCGCCCGAGCCCCGTGGAAGCTACTAGCCCCGAACTCTTGAAGCGATTTATAGGGTAAATGAATATTCATAATGACGTCATATATCCTAAGCCACGCCCCTGCTTCTAGTTCTGGCATTCAATTGCTACCCCTCAGGAATGTTGTAACTGAAGAAACAGTGTTACAGACTAGTCTTTTGTCACAGACCATTGGTTACATATTATGCAGTGCATATCAATATGTGTCTGATTCATAGTCTTCAATTAGAAACTGGGAAACGAAAAGCGATGTCTGATTATGATTATAAGTAGCTTTGACTGCAGACTACGAAATGCACTGTGCAAAGAAGCAAAAATTCAAAGTTGAAAGTCTGTGAATTCAGACTAGTTAAGGACCTGAGTAGGTTTGGGTACTGTTTCTGTTTACACCGCGATTTTTCCGACTCTAAACCTACCCGAGACCACATCTGGATGTGGACCTAGGGTAGGTTCGCTCGAGCGACCCTGGGTAGATTTGAGGCACGTTGTTCCGTGTTTACACCAACAAAATAACAGCCCCAAACCTACCCCATAGCGACCCCAAACCTACCCAGGGTCGCGATTTTTTTCGGTGTAACAGTGGTCTTAGCGGCTTTCCCCCGAATTTCTGCGACCACCGAGCGTCCTTGACAACCCTAGCCAGACGTTGACTACGATATACATGTAAATGCAAAGATGTGACCGAGTGTCTTTATAATTCCATGTACATTAGACAGACGTTGATTATTAACGCAAATATTTGACGAATATTTAAAATGCATATTATAAGCGCGGTTTCGTGATTTTCTGTGTTTTATATTCTATATTTTGTCGTCATTTGAATAATGTTAATTGTCTTTCATAGTTTGAAATGAGATTATAAATAAATAGACAACTATTGATATGAAAACCAATTAAGCATTCCAGGCGTTTATTCATGTCTTCATTCATCATTGATTTATACAAATGCTGTCCTTTCATGATCGCGAGAGGAAATTTACATTTTCACAGTTTAAAACTATAATAATGATCAGTGATCATTCCAAACTTGTGATACAGTCCAACCTCGTTATAAAGAGCACTGAGATCTCGTTATAACAAGGTAGTTTCCTGGTCCCATCTCTCAGTATTTCATTTTATTTTAGCCCTGATATACCAAGGTTTCGAAATAAAGAGATAATTTTTCTTGTCCCAAGGACCTCGTTATTACGAGTTTTGACTGTACATACAAGAGAGTCTGAAACCATCAATGAAAATAAGATGATATGAACAAACTGTATAGATTCGAGCATAATCTGACAATCCGTTCAAAAGTTGTGAATTTTCCAGAGTTTAAATGATGTCTGCTGTTTAGGTTCCGTGAGTTGGCAACTTCGGCCGAATCTGAAAAGTAAAAGCGGATAAATCCCCATTTACTTTCTGTATAAAAGTTGAGAAAAAGGGATTAATATTCGATTTATAAATTGATTGGCATGATTTTTTTTAATACATGCAGATTTGAAAAAGGCTTGCTATACTCGAGAGAAAAAAGAACATTTTATTGGCTTTTCTGAAGAAGAAAAAAGAAAATTGGAGAGTTGTCCCACATGATATCACAGTTGCCAACATCTACCCAACAGATCACAGTCAAAAGCAGGGATCGTTATTGAGATTTAGAAAATTCATAACTTTTCAACGGATTATCTGATTTGGTTCATATTTTCCCAGTTTGTTTTTCTAACTCTTCTCCATCTACGTCAGCACAATAATCCCATTGATTCGTTCCCCTTTAACATTCTGAGTAATGCATTGTGGATTCTTTTTTTTAAATTCTGATTAAGACTATATAGGCAATTCCCACGGTGTATTCTCTGAGCTTAGTTAAGAATAATTTATCAAAATCTGTTCTTGCAACCAATAACTTTTCAAGTCTTCAAATCTTGAAGAAATGCATTTCTTCTATCGTATATGCCTTCTTCATTTATTATTACTTGACTAATGTTCATACTTAATACTACTACTACTACTACTACTACTACTACTACTACTACTACTATTACTACTACTACTACTACTACTACTACTACTACTACTACTATTACTATTACTACTACTACTACTACTACTACTACTACTACTACTATTACTACTACTACTACTACTACTACTACTACTACTACTACTATTACTGCTACTTCACTACCACTTGTACAATTACTACCACTAGTAATACTACTACCTCTTCTTCTATTTTACTTCTCATACAGCATGTCTTTTTTTCCATTATGGTACATCATTTATCAAGTGATTCTCTACAAATTACAGTCTGATAGTGAACGATGTACACTCGGAGTTTATCGCAAGATCATTTGAAAGCCAAAATCAACGTAATCCATAAAATTCATTTGGATAAATGTTGAACTTACCCTGCTTTGTTATCATTTATTTTTCAAACTCCTGTTAGTTTTGTAAACCGATTCAAAATTCGAACAAACACGGAAAATATAAACATCTCGTTAGACTCTAAGCAAAATTTGTGTAGACAACGATTGCCAAGATTATTCTAAAGCCCAACGCAAACCTTAAAATCGGCTTACCATTCAATTTGAAAAATAAATCGTAGCATTCGATAGCCTTTCGACAAATAGATCATACTTGATTCTTGTTCATAATGGACAAATCAGCTTCCCTTCTTAGATTACATGTATACTATTGAGACTGCTCCAAACACTTCGACTTTCTTATGACCCAGAGCCAATTCGATTTTTCTTCCTACACGAAGGTCTCGATTTTACAATTTATCTGAATAATCAGAACATCAGTCAAAATGTTATCCCTGTTTAAATGCTTCTGGGAGTGCAAATACAATTTTTTCTTCAAAGAATCGGATTGTAACCCAATCGTAAGGTGTTTGGCAGTTGGTTCCGACTCCAAAGGCAAATATAAAGTAATGTGGCACCAATAGTGCATTCGGATTGATTCGATCGATGTAAATATCATATTTCATTAACAAGAGCGGTAGCATTAATATCGCTACTATCAAATATGGTGCAATGAGTATTTTCCTTAACTGTATCTGGTTTATCATTGAGCAGACTCTCAATGACAAAAGTCCAATATCTGATACTCTTGCCAGCCGTCTCATGGGGGCACTCACACCTATAGGCTGAGCCTATGCACCCTGCTGCAAAACCTGCATTACCGTATGAACTATGACTATTTGTTTACTCAATGAATTTGTACTATTGAGATTGAGAAAATATAATTCAGACATCAGATTTCAAACGTAATAAGACAGTGATGATAAAATTTTGTTGATGCAGATTCAGGGTGAGGTGCAGTCTGGTCTGTTGGTGTGAGTGCCCTATGCCATTGTAAAAATATCGAGACCCAGCAACGTAGTACAAACTTTTGTATTCTTGGAAATAATACGGTATTTTCTAAGCTGCATCTGGCTTAACCTCCAGTAGTTTCTCGATGAGAATAGCTCTACAGCTGACACCCATGCCAGCCGTCTGGCCTCGTAAAGACATCGAGAAGGAATCTTCTTGTCCACGTCGGAGCAGCGACTGTCCTTCCTCCATCTCGATTCTGGAAGATGAAGATAAATTAGGAAAGATTATCAAAGATTTTATTTATTTACATATCTATTCATTGATCAATATTTTCGCAGGATGCTCTCACAATAAGATGCATGGTATCACGAGGAGTCATGCATAATACAAAGAACTTGAATATATACAATAACAAAACCCGGCATTTACTTTTTCACCCGCAAGAATCTGTAACGTAGTTGCGAACGACTTCCCCATTCATTTCGTCCATCGGGGAAAATGGATTAATTTGATATTTAGAATAAGGGTTCCAACACCTTTTCCGAAATATATGCAGCATTGATTAAGGCATGCTATAGTCAAGCAAAAAACAAACATTTTCTCAAGTTCTCTTTAAAAAAAAAAGAAATGTAAAATTTGGTGTACAGAATGAATGCGAAGTTGTCTGACATGACGTCACAGATTCCGTCAAAGTTGTCAATCGCATGGATCTCCATCAGCGGCGAGAATCGTAATATTCCCCAGGATTTGAAAATTCTAAACGGATTGTTCGATTTTGACAAATTCTCACATATTGTTCGTTTGATGTTTCTTCATTCAATGTGAACATGATACTTCCAGGGTTGTTTTCCCCTTGAATCAACTACCGAGGTTCGAAAGCCAAATCGAAGAGTATACTCACTGCTGTTGCTCTCGTGCCAGCGTGACCCACGACCGACGCCTCTCTCGTATATCGATGGCTCCTGGTACCTCCCGACCCGCAGTGAGCAAGGTCGGTGGGGCAAGACTCTTAGAGAAGTTGGTATGGTTGGTCTCAGCGCTGATAGCCTGTGGTTGATCGAACGTGATGGAGGCTGAGTAGGCCTTCTGGTATCTTGCTAGCTGTTTGGGATGAACTGTACGTTCTGCTTGAAGTACGATCATTGCCCACTGAGAAGAGAAACATGAATAAAAAAATGTCCCCTATTGTTTTGAGCTTTGTATGATTTTCAGGACGTATTGGAGATTAGTGCGTCTTAACAATAGGCGGGTTTACTAATAGATGCAAATTTTATGCATACCTCTAACACAAAGGACGTTCTTGACAACCCGAAAGCTTGCCCGAGGCTTGCCCGACATAGCAACAAGTAATGTATGCAAACTGGATTCCAATTATTGTAGTCCTATTGTTATCAACCGGTCTATGGAATACCACGTAACCACGTTAAACGCACATAAATTTGAATACATTTAAGTAAACCGGCCTATTCCTACAATAGATCAGAAATATGTCTTTATTGGCACTGCAAACACCGATCTATAAATTAACATGAGCAAAATAACCCGATAGCACCAAAATGAGTATGTCGTAGTATGCGGTGATAGGCTAATTTTCGAGGATAACAGTTTGCTACCCCAAAGAAAGAATCTCTCCTATCATGCCTATAATATTCAGCACATTAGTACAGCACAACTCATGCTCTACATTTTCTTTGCAGAATACCTTCCTTTTGTGTGATATAGCCATTGAGAACGCCTGAATATGGAGTTGTTTAATTTGTCTATTTCCTTCATTTTCCAGTGTATTCCTTGACCACACTTACCTGTCTCTTCCATTCCATAACGGCCCTGGCCATGATCTCTGTATAGGTCTTAGCCATCATGGCGATCAGCATGTTGAGGAGTAGGATGGGAACAAGTACGGCAAAGAGGACCATTAGAATGCTCGCTATTCCGGGATGTTTGGCGTGATTTTTCGCGTTCACTACCTGAGATGGGAAAGAAACCCCTTTCATAATCATCAACAGTCAATTATTGATATGGTACAAATTTATCTTTGTCATGCTTGTTTTTTAATTCAATAAGGGAAATTATTGTTTCCTTCTCGATATTCTGTTGCTAATGACATCATTTTTGCTTTCTCGTCAGTCAACCAGCCAATGGAACACATCTCAGACTCAAGGGTCCAAGCTCCCATGCTTGTATGGACCTGTAGGCCATTTCATGAAACTTTGTCAGCAACAAAATCAGTCAGCGGAGACCAATTCAGTGAAATCTATGATTCTGATTGGCTTACTGCCACTGACTGTTGTTATAGCAACTGTCGGAAAATCCGCTCTTGTCGCACTGACTACTTTTTATGAAACGGCCCCCTGATTTCATATTGCACACACTATGAAATCAGGGCACAATATTGGACCCTTTACACTCTAAAAACAACCTAATCATTTTTTTTATTAGATCGTCTTATGATATAATTATGAATAGAAACTAATCATTCTGAAATGGATTCATAATCATATGTGACTTGTATTAACTTTTTTAATTGAATCTAATAATTTTGATTAGATTTCCTATTTGTAATTATAATAAGATTCCACATAAAAAAAATGATTAGATTTTTCTAATCATTTTGATTAGATTTCCAGGTGTCCCCGTTTGTATTGTTTTCCTAATCAAATTTGATTATATTCTAATCAAATTTTATTAGTTTGTTTTTAGAGTGTAGGGGTACAGTCGCTGGTACAACAGCAGCGCCCTTTAGCATGTTTAGGGTGGAGATTTATACCCCATAGGGTGCTGTTTTTGTTCCATACGGTGCTGCTATACTGTACCAGCTACTGCACGCCTAAGGGTGACGAACTGCACTCTAATTTCTTGAAGGGGGGGGGGGGGGACTAAAAGGGTGATGTTGATGATCATGACATCAATAGATTGATAAATGGCATATTTCATTTTGAAGACTGATCGAACTATGAATTTGCAATAAAAATTAAAAAACAAACATGCCCCAAACTAGCTCATATGATACGTTTATGAGGCTTAATAATGGCGCCATAATGATTTCTTCAAGGGTGCAAAACTCTCATTACAAATCCGCCTTTTAAATGATATTGTTTTTATACTTACTCCATATCTTCCAAAGGTCATGCAAAAAGTTGTAGCTATAGACTCAAACCAGTCCTCAAAATCTCTGAATTCACTGTCACTATCCACCGCAATGTTGAACACTGACAAATAAAAAAAAAAGAATAACATATTCAATCAGATTCAGTATTTAACAATAAATGATTTCATATTTCGGGCATGTTAAGTGCTTAAGTTCATTTAAAAGAATCAGTAAGACGGATGATCTTACTCATATTTTATGTAGCAAAATATTGACCCGATCTAGATTTTAACTACTTTTATTTGGAATTCTGTAAAGTTAATTTCAATAATTGAAGCCTAATTGAAAAAATAAACAGACCTATGACTAAATGCGTAAAATGTTTAACTGAATAAAGAGATTCATTTTTCATCGTCATCATCATCATCATCATCATCATCATCATCATCTTCTTCTACTTCTTCTTCATCTATACCATCATCTTCATCATCATTATCGTCATCATCGTCATTATCATTATCATTATCATCATCAACATCATAATCGTCACCACCATCATCATCATCATCATTATCATCATCGTCATCGTCATCATCATCATCATCATCATTACCAACATCATCATCATCATCATCATCATTACCAACATCATTATCACCAACATCATCAAAGTACAAGCATGACAAGAGCTAATTGCAAGAGCAAATTTACGGAGTGGCTTAATGATAAGGTACTAATTGGAGAAAAGTGGGTTTCTATTCGTTTGTTTTTCAATAGCCCTATAATGTATAGGTAAATTTGTCTTCCTATTGTTTTGTTAATATGATAACGTAATATTTATGCACAAATTAACATTGTACACAGTTCAAAGTGGATTACTCTTTGAAACTAACAAAGTACAAATAACAAGGATTGGGAACACAATAGCACAGTACATTAATCTTTGCTTTATCATTGCACTACTGACCGACAGTGAAAATTCATGCTAATTGACTAATTGTTATTTGCACTTAATTTTACGCACTTGATGAATTGGGCTTTGTTCTGACGTTTAGTGTACATACATGTATTATACTGTTTAATGTATATATTATATAACTATTGTAAAGGCCGCGCACACACATGTCAGATTTTACCAGGGAGGGGAGGTAATACACTATCCACCAGAGTAACTTGAGTTTTACACACTTCCTTCTTTCTCCATCAATCATATTTGTAAGTTATATTTATACATTACGGTTTTGTAAATGTTGTAAACGTTTTTTTTTCTTTCACAATAATTCAAGCACATGCTTTTCTTTGGACTTCCTTCATTTCCTTAAACTCAATTGACATTTCAATATTGTTCAACTACATGATGCTATTTTCATTATTTTTCTCTCATTTTGTTCTTTTTATGAATCTCAATATTTTGTAATTTCTGCACTTTGCTGTATGTCATGCATTATTTCACTGCTGTTGAATAATACATCCGTTGGAAACGAACAACTAAATTGAATCGACTCACCAGCAGCAAACATGAGTACAAAGGTTGAATAAAGGATTGAGAACTTGGCTATATCCCCGATACACATGCGCCCAAACATCACTACTAGTGGACCAAGACTTTGGTTAGCTCTAAAGAAAGTACAAACAAGAATAATTTGCCATTGATTTATAATTTTCATTTGAGTGAAAAGGTGCAAAATTTGGAAACAAAAGGATTGCTAAAGCAATGAAAATGTCCAGCCCCCCCCCCAAAAAAGTGTCGCTCTCATTTCAATATCTCTTGTAGCATCATTCTGAAGAAAAAAATCCTCTCTTTGCGGCGACTGCTCTGTTCAATAAGTCTCAAATATAATATATTTCACATATACCGTGACCCACGTCTTTATTGTTTGATGCATTAGAATCATTAGAAAAATAAAACAACAAATTAGGCGTCCAAGCAATATAAAGATATTCATGTTCATCTACGCATTACGTTATTTTGCACGTTAGTTACTACTGTAAGTCCATTATAACTTTTGAGGCAAGCTAATCTATTAACTTTCATAGCTCCTGTCAATGGGGTGTAAGCGCATTAAGAAAAGTGTGTCATGAACAATTTGTGTCATGCATGATTCTGAATACTTTCACTCTTGATGCACAACTCATCTCTGGATCTGTTCGGCTGGTGAAACAGGTCATCTTTACAATTTTATACAAACAATTTACCAAAATAATTAAATTCTCCATTTTCTATGTACAAGAAAAAACCGGCTAACGGTGTTCTCTAACGTGATCTAACCTGTAGAAATAAAGCAGGTACATCCATGAAAGAGGACTTGCTATGACAACCAGAGCATCTTCTTCCCACTTGTAACCAAGGAATCTCAAGGGGACGCAGAGAAGAAAGAGAACCGTTGCTAGGATCATGAAACCTTTCTCAGGAAGCTCAATCTAGAAACAATCATAATTATGCATAAATATCTAAAATAAGATAAGCAACTAAATTTGAATTTAGTTTGTGGCCCGTTGCGCCGAAAAATTTAGGGAACATACTTGGCTAACGGTTAATTATTTAGGCCTGTATTTGACGAAGGCACACTTCAGCGTTAGCTAAGCATATTTCCTGTCAGTTTTGGCGCATTGGGACGGTTAAATGGAATACATTTCCAACGGGGATACATTGTTTTTTAGGGTTCATAAGTCAACGAAAACATTGGTGTGAAAACCAGAATGATATCAAATGAAGATACAACTAAACATTCAAAGTAATAAATTTATAATAGGGAAGATATTAGGGATGAAATTACAGGGCTCACAAGACCTTTTAAAATACCTTTCGAGTTTTTAATCATTGCATTTAGTTTCTAATAAATTGCGTCTGAATAGTTTCATATCTACGGAAGATAACAATTATGTACTCGATACATATGCGGTGGTGACTGGAAAGAACTAAATCCTCATATAATGGCTCTAACGTAAGGAATCAGGAAGTATGTTACAGCTAATTCAATCAATGCAAGTGTTTTGGAACTTCAAATATACTGAAGATAGCAATATGCCTATAATATTAATCAATCGAACTTTGAGAGAACCAGGGGAAAAGGGATATAGTCTGAAGATGACAGATATAGGTAAATGGAGAGAGGAAAATATAAGAGACATTAAGGTAAAACTTATCATGCTTTTTCATTTAGGTAACCTTGGCAGGTAGATATATATATCTATAGAGACTTCGCGACAAAAACGATGAAGCAGGATGTGCTAATCATAACATGAAATTAGTAACCTGAGCGTTTTTGCCTTCTTTGAAAATTGACATCTCATGAAGATATGTTTAATATTCAAATAATTTACAAAAGGACTTGATGTGGAGCAGAGAAGGGGACATGTTGAAACACAGAGATTGGGAGAGGGAGACAAAATATGAGGGATGAAATTATTGACTCATGCAACTTAGGATAAATGGATAAGTCGACACGTTACGAATATACTCTTAATCAACTTTGAGATAAGAATGAGAGAGAAGAAAGAGACGTGGCAAAGCAAGGGGAAAATAGATATAGAAATACACTACATTTATAAACGACTGTTATCAAAAGATTTTCGTGTGTTTTTATAGAGCTTCATTTCTTATGAAGATAGTCTTCGTGAAAAACGAGGGGAGGAGAGGTGAACAGGTAAGAGAGAGAGAGAAAGAGAGAGAGAGGGAGAGAGGGAGAGAGATAGAGAGGGAGAGACAGGAAAAAGAAGGGGGGCTAAAATGAAAGAGATATGGAGAGGAAAAGACAACATATGAGAGAAGAAATATGCAATTTACAGAGTTTTTCCTATTTTGACATGTTGACATCTTATGGAGACAGCAGCGCAACATATAGGCTATGCGTGAAGTTTGAGTGAGCGAGAGGAATAATGTATCGCAAAATCTATAAGATAAATATTAGAAGACGGAGAAAGAAAACATGAAAGACGGAATACAAAAACTTTTTTTTTTGCGCCTACTAGTATTTGACAAGTTTACATCTTATGAATATAGCAGTATTAAAAAAAACTTTGAAGGAAGTTTCGAAATGAGTGAACTGGTGGGATAGCATGGGGAATGATTAGACATAAAGAACTGTATGAAAATGCAAAGATAAATAGACAAATGAGTGATATGAAAATAAAAAATTGAATGATATAAAGAGGATGAAATGCATACCAATGTCTTGGCATAGCCTCTGAATGATCTTCTAGAATTGATCTCTACAGCGGACTCCCCCATCCTCAGTATACAGATGAAGATCACCACAGCCTCTGCTATATAAGTTACCTGTCACATAGATCAACCATAAGCCACAAAAGTATATGCGGATTCATTCCACGATACTTTTAAACAACAAATACACATCGGAGCAGTATATAAAACTTTCTTTTCATTTTTATCTACACTACAAAAAATAGGGATCGAGAGACATCATTCAGTAAATAAATAATAAATAAATCAATTATCTGTGAAATTGATTAACGTGAGTTAGAGTTGTATTAGGTTATTATTTATATATGTTTAAAAAATTGATGAAAAATCTATATGAACATTCATGAGTGATCTTTAATTTTTGTTAGTATTGTAGTTTGTATTAATATGAAATTAACTTTTATTTGACAAAATGTACAAAGAATCTTTTCCTCATCAAATGGAATAATTGTGCTTGAACAATTAATATTTTAATCTTTATAATTCTCGATAATATTCTCATTATCATTCAACGATCATTCAATGATTTCAAAGCATTTTATCAACACGTTGTGTCATTAAGAATGTGTAGAACTAGAAATCCGTATCCAAAAAGAACAATATATGATATAAAAAAGCAGGATTTAGAGTAATTTTGATACTTACAATGACAGTGGGAGTGAGTTCGATGTCATAAAAATGTTGACCGCTGAAAAATTTCTTTTCTTTGGCTGTGTCTTCGTCCCCAGGTGAAATGGTTTTCCTTCCATAAGACACAACACACATCGCGAATAGTTGAATTGCAGTGATGATGAACTTCATTATCAGACGTCGCTTTGGAGGAAAATTAATATTAAAAGTATTTCAACTACATGTTATAATATATATGAATAGCAGAAATATGTGAATATATTCTAATGTGATTTTAAGAGTTCCTATCAGTAAGGTGAAAAACACGGACATTCCACTGAATTAGTTTCATGTACATATTCCGAGAAAAAACATATATGCATACAATTATAGTTTCAAAAGATGTGTTTTGAATTTTGACTTGAAGATGTCCAGTGAATATGAATTGCGTACATCATAGGGATTTCAATATTCTGGTAGTCCTGCTTGCAAACAATATCGTTCAAAGTATGCTTTACCATGTTGTGATATTTTTCTAAATGAACGATGCTGAAAGCCATACTGGTGCCAAACATGTACTGAAGACATTAATGTTGGTGTTCTAACTTAACGTTAACCGTCGATTCCGCAGAAGGATGTTCTTAATAGAGCATGCTTAAAGCCCCTGTATAGTTTTGGTAAAGCTTACAGAAGTGTGAATTCGGGGGATATTTACCATGACATATAGTTTCTATACACAATTCAAGACCATAGCACATTTTTCTACGAGTGATTTCTTTTGAAAATTTGAATTTGACCGTTAAATC